>JAFBJW010000187.1:0-132874 GCA_016785235.1 Pseudorhombus dupliciocellatus | reverse complement strand
GGGCCAGCCCAGCCTGGGCCTGGTGGGCCCCCCCCCCCCCCCTCCACCCCCTTTCACCACCAACCTCATCACCAATCCCACCCCCTCTCTGGTTGCGGGTCGGTACCGGTCTTGGTAATTGATCCCTCTGGGCCCTCCAGGCACATCCAACTGTAGATTGAACAGAATCACCACTAAGGAGACAGCTGCCTGGCCACCCCAGACAGACCAGGAGAATAGGAGAAAAAAGAGAGAGAGAGAGAGCGAGAGAGAGAGAGAGAGAGACCCTGTTGCTGCTAACCATTAGCGCTTTCTGCCAGCATTCCTTCCTCACGGAAGCCAAGTCAGCACATCTCGTCGGCATGGGACATACCAAGTCCTCCATTTTGGGAAGCTGGGGATTATATCAAGACAAGGAGGATTTAAACAGAGAACAGTGTTGTTGTAACCCAAGGCTTCTGCAAGTTTCGTCCATTTTTATATGAACACAACGGAGACAGTGTATTTTCAATGTTATCCTATGGCATAAATATGAATGACTCTATAACAAATCGATTTTTTGGATTCATGTAAGCTTCTTGTGTGACTGCGTGTTGATATTGTTTATCGATTGTTTCCCCTAATACGTGTGTGAACAGATCTCCAAGGACCTGGACTGGGAATGGTTTGAGCCACAGGTTTGCTTTATAAAATGGTGGTAACAGCAATGCTAGCATGTCTAACAGGTTCACCTACTTAGTTTAATATTAATTGCATGCTTATATTTGCTAATCAACATCAATTCAAAGCACAGTTCAAGACTCCCATTCCTCTTGAAGACGTTCAGTCAGAAACCAGTGCATTAGATCACATGTGTGAGCTGATGTGGAGACAGAGGAAGAGTAAGTGGGCCCCCTCTGGGGGTTGGGAAGGTCAAGGCATCCCATCCAATTGAGATTGTTGAGTCCCTGGACCAGGTCTCATGGCCACAAACTATGATAAAGTGTGAGACCTGGATGAGACATGCTGTCAGTCATTATGCTCGAGTCTATGTCACATTGCAATAGCAAATTATGTCTTTTATAGCCATTTCACTGCTTGACAATTCAATGCTTGTGAAAAACATGAGGCCTCTTTGTGTTTTGCTTTCATGTGCACTATTGTTATGCAGGATAAATCCCAGTTTCTCTCTCATACTTTTATATTTAACACACGAGCCCATTTTACACCGAGCCCATCTTGGGTTTTATGCCAAGCCACGTTTTCGAGTCACTTCATGCAGACAAATCGATAGCGGTGGTGGTGTTGATGTTGGGGGTGTGACTGTGTCTAAATATGCAAAAAAAAAAAGAGCTTGATAACCATACCGCCTCCCCTCCCCTCTCCTCCCCTCTCCCCCTCCCCGCTGCCTCTCTCCCCCCCAGGCTCTATGACGCGACAAGAGTCCCCCACGACACTCTTGCACTATGGAGAGCATTGATGACCCCTTGACAGACAGCCAAACACCATCTACCACCAACACCACCAACAACACAACTCAACCCAAACTCTGGTCCCGCAAAAGACAGGAAGCAACACAAGAGCACCAGGGGCCTCGTGGAGGCAGCAAGGTACAGAGGAGTCGTTTCATTTCTGACTGTGACAACATGTCTGAGAAAAAGAGATTTCGGACTTGTTTTTGAAACTGCAACACTCCTGTTAAGTGTGTATTTTGACCTCCTCCAACAAAGCTGTTTGTGCTTTTCTCTGTTACTAAGTAACATTCCATAAAAATCAACGGAATAAATGACCACAAAACTTTTTGGAAGGATGTGCTACAGGTCAGAGAAGAATCTTAATCAGGTGACTTTCTTAATATTAAAGGAGTGTTGTTGAAGATCTTCACAGATTTCCCCCGTGAGTTATTCCTGAATTTAAATGACTAAAGTTTGGCAGATTATGGAGATTCAAATCTAAGCACGTGTGTAATTTACTGAGGCCTAATTGAATTTAAGTGGGCTGTTGGGCCCTGGCAGAGGTATAGACTCTGTGAGTGCCATTCAAGTTTAGTTGTCTTTTTTTCTGAATGTGATTAAAATCGCTACAAGCAGTAGTTTGTCTTTTTACGAGTCCACACAAAACATCAGAGTATGATTTGCAAACAACACGGAGCAGGGACACAGATACGAGCGCGCACGCATAAATCCAGATTCAATTTAAACAACTGTCTGCTTGTTTGATATCTTTATTTGACTTGCTCATTTTTCCATGAGCTCACAATTCCCTGGCGTGTGTTTAACCGCAGAAAATCCATGTGTGCAGTAATACTAGTAAAAGCCGTTGCGTTTATTTGCAGCTTGTTTTTTTGCTCTGTTGTATTGGCATGCCTTAATATTGTCCTTAAAGTATCGCCTCGGATGGAGTCTGCCACTCCCATAAAAACGAGGCGCCAGACCGTGCCTGATTTTAATGCATGTGATTGGGAAGTAGAGAGCGGCCATGCTGTAAATTTAGCGTACAGCGCCATAAAAAGGGATGAGGCCAAAGTCGTAAAAATGCCCAGTCCTATAGTCCCGGAGAGTTTATGAAAACCAGGCTTTTCTGCTGGTCAATATTGTTAGCATTCATGGCCCATTTTATGATTCAGTTTTGAGAATAATATCTGATCCTGCTGCTTTTCAGTCCAGACAGCAAGTCCTCAGTGGACATAAAACCAGAAGACAGGGTGGAATGCACGCAGCAGACGTCTGACAGAGCAGAAGATTACTGTCCATTCACTCACAGAGGAAGCCATGAGATAAGGCTGCTCCATATCACATGCAGCGCTCTGGTTGCGATGCACGAGGGGCTGTAATCTGTACGTTACAGCGTATGCTCGCATCTTCACAAATAGGTGACATTTGGTTGTTTGTCCCCGATCCCACTGCGGTTGAAAGCGCTCTAATGTTCCCTCTCAGGAATCCAACCTCTGATCATATAGAAGAATGCAGATGGTAAAGAGTGTTTGCTTTGATGTTCTGAAGGAACGTGGTATGAGCGGATTGATAATGGCATAACACTCTGGGTAGCTTTGAACTTTCTCTTAATGTGGAATGGGGCCTAGTGTCTGGAGGCCTGCGCGTGCACGTTGGTATATTTTGATCTCGGTATCTGCTTCAGGCATTATTCAACTTCACAGCGTGTAATGAGCGATTTCCCTTCCCTTATTAACCTGTGGATCATCCCTAACTGACGGGCATGAATATTCATGGCGCAGGCTTTTGTGTAGCCGGCGCGCTCCGATCCGAAAGGGAGGCGTGCTCGACTGCACAGGACGGGGCATTAAACAGCGGCGACATTAAAACGAGTTTAGTCGCTTGATGCGAAAGGCAGGAGCACTTTAGAATGAGAGATTAGCAGAAAGGCCTTTCGCCCATTAGCTGATGTTTTGGCACCAACTTTGCTTCTCGGGAGAAAAGCTTCCAGACCAACTAGATAGAAGCAATGATTCAATCGCACGTTAATTAATCAACCGCAAACCTCTGAGAATTACGCATTTGTCACATCTGTCTGTGTCTGGAGTTCAGAGAGGCAAAGTGGATCAATTTTCCCCACCGCGCGTGCTCGTTCACACGTTCAAACATGCACGCTGTCCACGCTGTGACATTTTGATGGGAGTCAGCAAGAGTTCACTCAGAGAGGAAATGTCAAGCCAGGGCCATATGCTTGGATGCGTTCGCTTTCAATCCGCTAACTCCCCAGCTGGAGAGCGAGTCCATATGCATTGTGAACGCAGTTTTCTTTAGCTCCGACAGATGTGGCTGCGTGCACCTTCACTTGAATGCACACGGAAAATGCGTATCCAATGCCAGCACGGGTGCACTTTCATTTCTACATGGGAGTGTTTCAGCTCAGCCTGGAGACAGGAAGCCTCATATGTCTTCACCATCCATGAAATCAAATGTTTTCCCCCCTGGACTCGATCGAAAGCTGCCGGTGACATATTGATATGTATTGACTGGATTGCTTGCACCATAGCGAGAGACGGCGGCGCAGGAAAGCCCTTCACACAGGACTCCTGCAGGTAGCAGCCTCACTCAGAATCCCATTCTCCCTTCCTGCTCTTGTCTGAACAGTCATGGCCGCCGCACTTAAAAGTTCATCCGTGCATTCAATAGCCAGACCCCCCCCCACCGCATCCCATCTCCCTCAGCTCCACACGTCCCCCAGCTGAGGAATGTAAAAATATTCTGGTGCCGTTACGACATATAAAAATAGAGTAATGTGGTCGTTTTCCTGATAAAACCCAAAGTAATAATCACCTAGGGCCTGTGAATTTTATTCATAGGGTAAATTCTGCTAATATTCACCCGACGTTCCTTCTTTTAATAGAAGGCCTTCCATTTACATGAGAGAAGATCCGTGTGTGAGATCCATCGGGGGCCATTTGCCACAGTGTGGGTGTGAGACGGAGATAGACGAATGTGGAGAGAGCAGAGCGGTATTGCCTCGGTGGACCCGGACTATGTGGTGGATTTTACATATAACAACACCCGGCGTCTGTTTGGATCCATTTCCAATCAGTTTCTCCTGAGATTTCTTGCACCGGCGTTTGTCCTCCCGCGTTTATCAGCGGCAGCTTGACCCGCGCCGTGCCGCTGTAATGTCAGCGTGTCCACTAGGAGGCATCGAGGGCAGGAAGCCGTGCGCACAGCGGGATTAAACACCTGTTTGGGCAGCAGTCACGCTCAGGCAGCTCGCACAGCCGTGCCCCTGCTCTTGCGCTGTTATCCCTCCGGGTCATTTCATGCCCGGCTCCAACAAAAACCATGACATTATGTCTATTAAACCCCGAGCGCGTGGAGATGTTTATTATTCCCACTGCGTCAGACACTGTCACAGCGTGAAGCGTGCGACTACTCCATCCAACACCTGCCCCTTTCATGGCAATTTGCACCCTGTGAAATCATCAAGAGTTCATTACTATGAATTAATGCAGCAGTCTTGGAAGGCGCCGGCACCTCTGTCAAGTTGGCTGTGTGACTGGCGGGGGCCAGATGGCGAAGAGGCTTCCAGATATGTCTTTCTGCGCTAGATTAATTGTTTCTCCGTCTCCGCACCGCGAGGCTGGCTTTGTTGCTGCGTGACGCCCGCTGGAGAATTCTAAATATTTTTGTCGCAAAACACTGGTCTGACAGAGGAAGCTGTCGAACATTTCTTATTCTCCAATGCCACAATAGTCATTCAATTAACACCTCCTGAGTGGCTGTTCTTAGAACAATGTTTTCATTGTTTTATTTTGAAAGGAGATTGTAATGCTGGGCATCCGGGTGACATCACAATGGTGCAGTGGTAGCTTACTGGCATGTTTCAGTGGTGTTTGGGGAACCGGCTCTTTAGACTTTTTAACTTTACTGAACCTTTAGAGACATAAAAACTAAAAGAGCAGAAGAGGACTCCTCTAAAGGAATCAACATTTGGAATTTTTTATTTATTTTTTTCTTCTTGAAGCTTGGATGAGAATTTTTAATGGCACTTAAATCATAAATGTTCAGCATTGACCTCAATTCAGTTTTATATTTAAAGCATTTCAATACTTCAGGTCAAGATCTGGCAATGCACTGTGCACTACAGCTAGGAGCCAGTTTGTTTTACTCAATGCTGCTACAACGACTCGCTCATATTTCTCTTCTGTTCTTGTTGCTCCACAGGTCTCTTAACGCAGCCAGAGTCTGGGTAACCAGGGAGTGACTGTTTGAGGGAACAACCTCTCCCCTGGACCCTGGACAAAGTAGTCACTGTAAAACAGTTCCTATTTCCTGTGTCTGGCTCCTCCGGGTTCGTGACTGCTCCCTCCTGCTATCTGTCGTCGGGTCAACATGTTGCAACCACCTCCTCTCCGCTCTATCTGCCTGCTCTGTTGAAAACTGGCAGCACCTGCTCGTGCCACGGAGGATCGGGACACCATTACTAAATCCCATGAATGGACTCCTCTATTTGGAACGACTGCTTTGAATCAAAGGATTTTTTTTCCCCCACATCTGTCTCCTCGCTTCTCTAGAACAGGAGTTCCAGAGCATAGACGGGATCATCACAGACTAGGCCCCGTCGCTTCGTACGCTCTCTGCTGTGAATAGGCCTTCTGCTGGAGTAAACCTCTCATATTTTTATAGACCAAAGAGCAAAACAACAAAAATGATCATATTAACAGAGCGGACCATCTGGCAAAGACACGCAGAGACTCGGTGAACTCACTGCTTGTGTCCTTGCCTGACCGAAAGACTGCCCCCCACCCCACCCCGCCCCCACCCCTCACAGAGACACGGTGCACAGGAGGACAAGCCCTGCATCCAGAGGCACGTGCAAAACAAAGGAGTACTTTTAAAAACTCCGAGACTTATTTTTTTCTTCTCAAGACTAAGCCCACCACTGTATTTTGGAACTGGAGATATAGGTACTACATACGTATAACTGTGTATCAAAGAAGAAGAAGAAGAAGAAGAAGAAAAAAAAAGAAAAATCTGCGTTGCATTTTTCAGTAGCTACGGTTGGGACAGTGTGCGGGAAGAATTGTCGGGTCGGTCGCGGATGAGGCGCGTAAATCATATCAGAGAATTGATGAATATCTACAGAGAGTATAAAACGCCGTCGAGTGTGAAAGGGGTTAAAGAAAAGTCATTATATGTATTTTGAAAGGCCCTAAAAAGTTATATATTTAACAGTTTTATATGTTGTACCTTTGTAGAGAAGCTTATTGGACTTAAAATGTGGTCACAATGGCAGTTTAGTAGGATGTGAACAAATGCTGTTGTTCTCATTACTGCTGGCTCGTAGTCCCAGGTTTTCTGTTCACACCTCAGTAGCCGCTTTCTTTTCATGGTCATCAACAAGTCTCTGTCTATCAGAACCATTCATGGAGAAAAAAAAAAAGCGACACAATTTATTGAGGACTGATCTGCAGCCAACAGAACGTTGTAAATCTATGGTAGTCAGTGGAAGCCATTGAAATCTGCTAATTTGCTATGATATTGTATTGTACACGGTGTGGAATACTGACTCATTTCCTCTCTATGGGTTTTGATCTCTTAATTTATTTTTGTGCTTGTGTTTGTTCGCACAAATCCGGCCTCTCCTTCTCTCCGATGCCGAGGAACACATCCAGAGAGAGAGACAGACAGAGGGAGAGAGAGAGAGAGAGAGAGAGAGAAAGAGAGAGAGAGAGAGGAAGCAGTGGAAGTGTTGCAGAAGTATTAGAGTCATTTACATACATTTTTTATCATGAAATATTTTAAGAATAAATTAAATACATGAAAAGAAATGTCCCCTGCACATGTAGATGCTGCCTGGTGTTCAAGGTCATCAAATGGAATGCCGTTTACTGAGACGGAGAGTGAATTTGTGTGTGTGCGTGTGTGTGTGTGTTCTGTCCCAAACGCGGTGACGATAAATGCAAGTTTCCTTTTTTTCCCCTCTCCCAGGTGATCTGCTGGGTTTTATGACCAGTGGGAAAATATATGATGGGACAGGCGACAAAGCCTTTCAATCATTCCTGAGACCCATTTAATCAAGGTTGTTCTTTAGCCGTTCCAGCAGGCGATTGTCCTGGGAGGATGCCAGGTGTCAGTAAGTGCGTAACTTGGGAAGAGTAACACATCGATCCATATTTCTTTAAACTTTTCTTTTTGTGTCTTACATTTAGTTTTTTTTATTATTATTCATTTTGCATCTACAACTGATTTTGGCGCATTTTCATGCAAATCCTGAACCTGTACCAAACGGCAGAGATGCAAATGTAAAGTAAAAGTGCACTTCTGCGCCTGTTACCTGTTTTTAAGTTCATCCTAAACAGGTGCAGATTTAGTAACTCTGGGAATCCTTGGATGAGATTTGTTCTGGAAGCTAAGCTGCAAATGTTTCCAAGGCATTACGTGCATTCAGCTAAGTGCTGGAGTTGACCGGAGTTAGAATAAATACATACAAATGTCTCAACTCAGTATTCTCATGCTCAACAAAATGGAAAATAAGGACATTATGGGTTAAAGAGCCTCGGCTTCTGTGTCGTGTGGGGTTTGCCCCAGCACATGTTACACAGAACGACTAAAAGTAATTGACAGAAAATTACTCTGCTAATAAAACATGTGACATGAAATCAGTTACAATGGAAAATGACTCATTGTGCTGTATAGAGCAGAAGCGGTGCAAGAAATACGCAATTTAAAGAGACTCAAGCTCTGGGGGCGAAATTGGAGAAACCACACGGGGAAAGAATTCAAAGAGAGATCAAGCTGTAACAGATATGATATCATGATATACAAATTCTGGCAGCTGTATTCAGGGCTCAAACAATGAGCTCACACTCCCTCTGATAGACTTGAGATGTGTTCTGTGCAATAACATAATATGAGAGAAAATGTCCGTCGGAGGCATTAATCCGTGTGAGGATGCAATTATGCATTCCGCAGGATTCCTTTGTGCAGTGATGAATGCTGTCGTGTGGTTTTTCCACGACTGTTCTCAAGGGCTATTGAGTTCACTTCACTGGATGCCACTCGAAATCATAATGAGTGCATTACCATATGTTCTATAGGCAGTATGGATGAATGTAGCTTCGCTTTAAAGCAGCAATTTTACATGATACACATGCAGTGAACAATACAGATGAGATTGAACCCAACACCATTAAATGGTCAAACACATTTAAAATTGTATTTGTCAATTGTATCCTTATATAAAAGAGACATAGTTTTCACCTATATGTCAAAAATAATAACAATGATAATAGAAGAACTAAAGGAATACAATTCAAGCAATTGCCTATTCTTTACTTGATAAGATAGAATTAAGCCAACAAATAAACTACACACTGGAAATGAAAAGGGACTTTAGGCAATTCCAGGTGTAAGGTTTGTTATATTCCACATTGCACCCTGGGGAATATGTGTGAACCTCCTCAGACGAGTCGCAGAAATCCACTCAAATCCCCTCTGACTTCAGGCGGGAAAGTCGGCCGTTTGATCCCAAGATAAACTACGGGAAGCTGAGGTCGGAACCCTGGTTTCTGCTTCCCTCTCACGCAATCCTGGTTTGAACCACACTCGGCTTCTACTCCATGCGTGCACCTGCCCTCTCATTGACTCTGTGTACAGAGGAATATCTCGAGGTGGAAATCAGACCTCAAAATAGCTCGCCTCATCTTCTTCCCTCTCTCTATATTGTCAGGCAGAGGGGATGGAGTTAATTACATCATAGGAATTGGATTCCAATACACTCCTCCATGTCCTTAAGGTTTCTCTGACACTATTTGGAGTCACGCCTCCACACGTTTTAATTTGATTAGCACACAGCAATGTGGGGTTTTCCTAGCGAGGTACAGTCAAGAAAGGAGCCCCTGCAGAGAACGACGACACAATTGGGGCACCACATTACAGAGCGAGTACACTGGTGCCTTAGCTGGATGAGCTTCAAAGATTCATGTATCTGCATTTTCCTCTTTTCATGGGCGGGATGGGAGCGCACCCCTGCGTGCTTGCATTCTTCCGCGTTTCTGTGTGTTTGTCAGTCACCGAGTTTCTGAGAAATTCCTGCAGAGCGGAGACAGGGAGGGAGAGCGCGCAGGCTGCAGGGTGAAGAGTCCCCCCTTCCATTTACAGCCCGGATAAATCTCCCGAATACCAATACTGCATCAGGCTGCACAAAATATTATTATTATTTGCTTTGATGGATAACACTTACCTGCTAATTCAGATTTCATACTGCGCGTCGTTGTTTACAATATAAATCTAATTAAGTACCGCCATCGCGGCGCGGAGGCAGATCGATACGCAATACGACCAGCTCAGCTTCTCACCTCACACGGATGACGCTCCCTGTCAATATTTTCAAACGATAAAACAGCGCAGGTTTTGTCGCCGCGGCCGATAATCTGTCAAGGTTAGACAACGAGAGACGAAACAGTACCTCAGCGGGGCGACGCCGCGGCGAAACCATGCGTGGAACATTGCTCTTGCTTCATAGCAGCTAATGGAGCTCTCATCTTTTTTTTTTTTACAATTTATTTATTACTATGAGAATTATTGTGACATTAAGAATACTGTATCCAATCATGTCTGTCAATGTGATGATGTCATCCCTTTTACTGACACATGAAGTGTGTGCATTGTTTTGCTTTTCTGAAGACAAAAAAACAGAGCTAAAGTGAGATTCTACACAGTGTACCTTTACTATATCTTTTTAAACACGGACTAAATACAGGCCACTGTTCGTTTACTAACAAGAACATAGAAAACGGAGCCTGACGCACATCAGAACTCTAATTAGTGTGCATTTCAGCGGTAGCGCTGACCTCACCTCCTGCTCCATCGAGCGTCTTGCTGCCGCGAGGAGTTTGACACGTGAAGTCTCAGGTTAAACTCCTGAGCTGCAGGCCTGAGCACCGCCACCCCCCCACCGCCACGATCCACCTCACTGCGGTAGATGGTTCATTGTCAGCTGGGTGTTCAAGCTCCATTTAACTCTAACTAACTGCCTTTAGTCATTATCGCTGCTCATTAATGCTGCACTGGTGCTGCTGAGCCGAGCCGACCCGGGAGCATCTGGGTGAGGTGACTGCTCCGCGTACGCCTGTTAAGACCGCATGCAGGAGTGGATTTGCGTTTGATAGTTTTATTGTAACGCAGTTAATGGCGTAAACATAATCCTAATAGCGTGTTATACGGGGGTTATTTGCTCACATAAACCTTCATTAAAAATCAGGCACCTGTAATCGTCTTAAGAGCTGATGTTTATTTTCCTCTGAATAGGAGAGGAACAAATCTCAGCAGCTTTACAACAAATAGACATTTATATGGCAGTGCATCCTTCCAGGGGTCGTCTGGGCTCTCGGTGTATAAGACCAGTGAGTTGACTCATTCTGCAACACGGACTGAAACAGGAAATGAAGGTTTAAATATATCCACACATGTCTGTGTTAAGAATGTTGGGTAGATAACTGTACTGAACATTTTGAGGCACATTATATAAAAGATGTTTTACAACCGAATTCTGCTTTCTGCTCAATGCAGAAGAAAGAGACAGACGCGTCCTCCGGCGTGGCCAGGGTTTGCTACTGTACGCCGAGCGCCTCTCCGTACCTGCGGAAAGGCGGGGATGTAGCGTGACAGCCGGGGACCTTGTGGATACACCGGTCCGCTAAATGAGAAAAATGACCAGCTTTCACCAGCCCCTTTTTTTAAAAGCTCATTTACATGCTGTCAGATTCCATTATGGCCGGGGACCAGCAACCGGAGCTGCAGGACAGGACCGAGCCTGAGTGCACTGACCGTGCCCGCCAAGCTCCTATCGGCCTGACCTGGCTCACCGGTCCAGCAGACAGCTGATTCTCCTGTGTCAAGGTTTTTTTGGCTCCTCTCCTTCTCTCTCCCTCCCCACCTCTGTTTCCCACACTACCTTCGGTGTGCTCTTGGCAAAGAGCAGGTGATTATGAAAGTGCCTGAAACCCCACTTTTACTCTTTTATACAATTACTGTACTGTACGAGCGCCTAAAAGCATCAGCAGAGAGGATTAGGCCTGCTAAATGCTGAGCCTTGAATAAATTATATGCTGGGGGGGGTTGGCATTTAAAGAAAGTAGAGAGGACAGGTGGGAAGGAGGGAAAATTTAAAGCAAGTGGATTCATCTTCTCAGAATAAAATGACTGTACATTCAAATCACACTTCAATCAAACGTGCTTGAACGATATCATTAATAATCATCTCTGCATTCATTGTCAAGGTTTGTTTAGTCTTCTTCGTATATATATATATATATATATTCACCAGTCCATGTCCCTGCCTGCTGGTACATGTGCTTTGGTCTGGGACCACAAGTCATCTCTGTTTTGTTTGGACTGCAGCCTGAGTGTGAAGAGAAAGAATAACACGACCTGCAACACACACGGGACAATTTTTCACATCCGTCATGTGTCAACTTGAATCAGCGGCTCTTTGCCAGAGGAAGAAAATGTTTGTGATAAAATATAAATCAAGATCCTTGAAACTGGAGCTGAACATGAAGAATTCATAAGTTGACTTGTGTCACACAGCATATCTGGAGGAAACAGTGTGAATAATGGATGAAAATCAAACATTCAAATCCGTTGTTTTTAAACTTTTTTTGGTTATAAATCATTAGATATCGGCACTCAGCTTTATTCGTGACCTTTTAAAAAACTGCCAGAAGCTGCTGCGGAGCTTTTAACAGTGTCACTGATTCAAATTACCTCAAATTCAATATTAGATTCAGGTTCATCTCAATATTTAAGCCAGTGTGAACAAAAAAAAAAGTCATTTGAGGGCTTCGGAAACTCTGTAAACCTTCACTTTAATGAGAGCAGGGAGAGTGTTGTCAATATTACCATATCGATTTAGAAAATAATAACAAAAATAAGCCACTGGAGCAAATTCGCACAGTAATTGACACAAGAGCCATGTTGAATCAGCAATTATGATAAATTAGAAGTGGTTGCTGGTTTGTGCCATAAACCCTGAGTGAAATAAAAGGTGATACTATGTCTTTGGTTCATTTATTCACCTATACTTCTTTGAAGGGACCCCAGGAACTTCATGCATTCCTCTCCGTATTCAAAACTCCTCCAGCCCAGCTTATCAGATTGAGGTAAGTGATTCAGCAGCTACACTAATGTTGCAAACTATAACAGCAGATAAACACACGGTGGTCATGCACTTGCCACTTGTTGGTTCAAACTCCGATCCTGTGATCTGATTCATATACATCAAAGGCAGCACACACCAGGACGCTCCATCAATCCCCTCCGGCCCACCAAAGCTGCCTTTTCCTACACAGTCGGCCATCAAGGGTGACATCCTTGAGGAGGCGAATCAAACAGCGTCTAATGAATTTTTAACGACGAGCGTCGTGAGTGGCAAAGAGTAGGAGAGCCGGGAAACAAGAGACGGCGACAGACCCCTGCTGAATGCATTACAGTGATTTGTGGGCTCACCTTTGAGCAGGAGCGAGCGGCCTCCCGCCTCAGATCATCAGGGTGTTATGTGTGCGCGGCGGGGGGGGGGGCTCTCGGCGCCGCATCACGGGCCAAATGATGTTTGAAATGTTTTAATCAAATCCTGTCTGTTCATTAGACTAACAATAGGCTTCATGGGGCGAGCTCACAGCGGTTCAGCTTCTTACTGCCCCCAGGGGAAGCCTCCTGATAGAGTAAGTTCCCTAACCTTCCAGCGTCAACTATTACCATGATGCCCCGCCATACATTTAAATGGGCCTTTATCAGAGGTGGCAGCTTATCACGCAGCGTGATTGATACAAAGAAAATCTGTCTCGCCTTCCATTCTCAATCTTTTACTGAGTGCCACTTATGTCTATGTGAAATTATCTGTCATCTGGAATATATATGTTGAGTTGATCACATATGACAGACAGTTTGATCCGGATGGCAGCAGATGGGGAACCCTGTGGTTTTCTGTCACCCAGGAAAAGCCTTTCTTGGCCGTGACACTTCGAGATACTGTTTGTGGGATTGTGTGGGATTAAGCTGGAATATCAATTTGAATTTAAACCTCAAAGCCTTTTGACTTTCATCCAGTGTCACTGCTCAAATCCAATGTGCTCCAAGGAGGTTTAAACAACAACGCTGCCAGTAGATTTAAAGCCGCAACATGTGGGGTTTTTGTGCAACCTAAATGTTGTGGGTTAAGTTAATGTTGTTGCATTGAAGGGGGCGTCAAATAATAACATGGAGGGTGAAAGGACTGAACACTTTCACTCACTACCTGACATGTTCCTCCACCAAAGTTTCCTCGAGGCATCTTATACTAAATGAAAAAATGGAGGCATTAATCAACATGAATACAGTGTAAATAAAATCCTCCTCACACAGATTAATGCATTAGCATTGTCCCCTTAAAATGACCTTCCAAGACATGATGGAACACCTATTCTGTAAATATAGTTACAGTCAGCTGCTCAGGACAAATGAGGACACATTACTGCAAAAAATGAAACAGTGCTGGATCCCATTTTCCTGTCATGTTCACTGTGTCCTGTTATTTTCTGCACCATTTAAAATGGGCCTAATTATTTTGCAATAAAAGAGATTATTAAAAAAAAAAAAACATGTGTCCTCAACTTAATATAATGGCTCTAAAATCAGAGAGTTAGAGTTTAAAAATAAATTAGTTTGACAATAACAATTTATTAATAACACAGTGCCTTTTTCAAGGGATGTCTATCACGAGGATGTGGTTTTACCCAGGATGCTTTGGATAGCGCGGCGTGTCTTACTCCTCCTCTCTGGAGCACAAAACACAAGTCTTTAATCTGAAGTATGAAATGTCCCCGCTGCACTAGACCACTAAATCTACTTTATTGTGTTATTTCAACCTGTCAGCCCTATCGATCAGTGGATTAAGACAAAGATGATGTTTTAAAGCTTTGACTGAGGGTTTCATAGCTGTCCTAGAATCCAATACCGATAGGGGTTCATAGATCCTGGCCAGGATTTAGTGCCGTGGGCAGGATTGATGACACACAGCCCAGACATAGTAGTGCAGGTGCATGAGCCCCATCCTTTAACATAACTCAACATAACAGTCTGCTTTTTATTTGGTTATTAGTGTCATTCAGCCGTCCGGTTATTTAAAAACCTCCAGCAGGGCACAGCACAGGGTGTCTCTGTCAGGAATCGCGCTGTAAAATGCCATAGATTGGACTTGATTTAAAATAAAGATAAAAATAAAAATCAGGAACATAATACCTGCACAATAGCCAAATAAAATACATTGTTAATTCTAATTAAGTAATTTGACTTTTAAAGCTTATATTACGTCTTTCATAACTCATCCCTCCACCAGATTCAGTGACTGAGTTTTGTCTAATTTTAACTGGTGAACTCACCAAAGTAAGTGGACATTTGTAGAGGTCACTTTATCTTTGCTGCAAGTTGATCCATTACATTTGTTGTGCACATTGTGGTCGGCTCATCTCATGCTGAGAATGGATTTGTCCTGAAACTTCCAATACTTTGTTTGCATTACTGATGACTGCACGGCTGCAGCCACGGCTGAATGAGCTCTATTACTCAAAGCATATGACATAATCAAATTTGGATTGTTTTATAGACTCTAGACAACAAATCAGTGGTCAGTGGCACCAGGTCAGGATTTATCGCCACTTTATACCCAGAGAACCCAGCTACAGCTTTTCAATACGCACAATATTACATTTCAAGATGAATGCAGCTTTATGCATTGGGTCTTTCTACTTGCATTATTTGTCACTGTAATGTATACTGATGCAGATAAGAGATGCAACATTCACTATTGGAGAAAGGCAGCACACTGCACAGCTTTGAGGGGACATTGCTGATGAGTTTGTTTTGAGCAAAATTGATGTAAATTATAAACTTTTGATTGAGATGTGAATGTCATTTGCAGACACTCGAGTGGCACAGGGGACATCCTATGTTCTTATTTATTGTTTTGGGGTCCCCTTTTGGGGTCCCCTCTTATTATTATCCTTATAATTTGTTTGTTTTGAGAGGACCCCCTCCCAACAGGTGGGCGGGACACACCTGTTCAGGGCGGACCTACATTAACGCCTCTGATTGGTCAGCAATTAAATGACGTCACCTATCTTAAGCTTTTTTTTTTTTTTTTTTTTTTTTGTGTGGGTGAAGGAAGGGGAGGCCCAGAGGGTGCAGGTTTGAGCCATGGAGGAGTAGCACCCTCCCCTCTGCAACAATGAATGTGTCCTGCCTCCTTAAAAGTGGCGCCCAGTGTCCAAAAGTAAAATGAGGAGTGAACATAAACTCCGCCTGAGGAGGTGAAACGTGACTTGGAGCGGTGGGACTGGAGGAGTCGTCACTCGTTAGCATTGAGCTAACGCCACGCCAGCGCCGGATGTGCAATCAGCGTGTGGCCCGGTGTGCACGGCTAATATGGCGCACCTGTCTCCCCGGAGAGAGGCCCGAGGCACCTCCTGCAGGAGCGAGGAGGCCATCCATTCTGTGAGTGAACCACCTCAAGCTGCGCGCGGGTCTGCAGCTGGGGGTTTGTTTATGTTTACGTTACACACAGTGTCTGTGCTTATTGTTTGGGATCAGTTGTTGCCGTTTGACGCTGCTCTGTTCCTGCGCGCATTCAACCTGCACGAGGGTAAAGACAGACCATTGCTTTCCGTGGTCTGGATTTAATGGACAACCGACTGCAGTTTAATTTTGACTTGCCTCAGAGAGTTAATCCTTTGTTTGTGTTTGGGTAATAAACTGCGAGGCAGACTCTCGGTGCAACAGAAGATGGTTTAATTGATTTAATTTCCTCTTTGCATTGTGAATAATTTAGTTTCATATACATTTCCTCTATGACTGTGAACTGAATAACTCGGATTAATGCTGAGTTATTTGTTTATGGGTTCTCAAGGTTTAACTGGACCGTTTACTGGGTTAATTTAGTGCAGGTTGAAAACAGTACTGTGTTTACAAGTTGTTGGTAGTCGTACTACAAGGTTGAAAAGTTGCACCGGGTACTTTGTGGCTTTGTGGCACTGTTGGTTTGTTTGCCTGAGAAGTTCTTTTGTTTGTTCTTTTTGTTTGTTTATAAATACATCGCATGTTTTGTTTTTAAAGAAGTGAGTTTACAATCTCTTTGACAAGCTCTCTGTGATTGTTGCATCATGGGTAAATAGGAGGATGAACATGTGGACTTATAGCAGCTTCTGGTTCTATGTAAACGAACCAGGGCGATTAAGACTAACATATTTTTGTTCAAAGCTGAACTGAGAGCCTGAATCAAATCAGCACTTAACAACCCTGCTGCCAAATGATAACACACAGTTACTTTCATAGTGACCTGATTAGGTTTTGTTCTCACCAGATCTCATTAGGTGACAGCCTCTCATGAATTGCATTAGCTCGCTGAGGCACAACCTCATTGAGATCAGGACAAGGCTCGCATTTATTTCGTTTTAGTTTGCTGTTTTATCGTGGAACTCTGGTGAAGGGGAGAGGGTAATATTTATTTATATGAAGCGTGTTACTTGGTGAAAATAGAAAGAGGCACTTGTTGAAAGCCGACCTGCAGCTTCCACGTGAGGTCTGCTCTTCAATTGAAGTGTGTAAATTTCGGCTGACTCTGCTGTCAATAGTCGCCACGAGCAAGGGCAACGCATTTTAAATCACACTGTCAACCCTCACTGTTTCAAAAAGGATTAAAGTTTGTTAAGTAATGTGAAGCAGTAATGGGGTCAGGAGCCTGACAGCTCTATTTCAGAATTGTCAGGCTCCCATAATTACTTCAAAAGCGCATCCTTGCGTCACCTCGTCGCTTCCATGCCATAATGGCAGTCTTGTGTCAGTGGAGTGAATCTCTATATTTTGTCTTGCAAGGCTGTTTGCCGTCTGACAGGCAGCCCGTGCCCCTCTTTGCCCCTGGTAATCTTAGTAATTCCATATACGTTCCCCCCGCCTCGTATTTCCATGCAGGAAATTTCATATCAGCGTTTAATGCACTCAGTTGTCAAGACTGTCTGTCTGCGAGTCTGTGTCTCTGTCTGTCAAGCTCTCCGCTGCCTTCCGGACGTCTGATTCAGTCAGATGTATGTCTTCCAGCTCGGTTTGAGAGCAGCGTCTAGACATTGTCCTATGAGCAGATGACAAATATTGCAAGTAGATATCGTTTAACATCATGCAGACAGCAGGCTGCTGCCACACTCCCCTCGTCCGTCTGAGACGGAGCAAAAGACGATTATCAAAATGAAATCTTGTTTATATGCACAGCGTGGACGATTCAGCAGGCTGACGTCTCTGGCGTGTGGCGGTCGCGACCCCTGTGTACTCTCCCGCAGCCCCTCATCAACTTATTCAAACTGTCCCCAGACGGCCAGGTGAGAAGTGCAGAACCCGCTGCACGTTGATAATGGAGCAGGTCTAAAGCTATTAGCACACTAAGGGGGGGGGGGGGGGGGGGGGGGGGGGGGGTTGCTCTCCAAGGGAGGATGAAGGGAGACAAAGAGGCAGAGAGACTGAAGAGCAGAGGACGTGAGCCCCCCACTGAACTGACACAGTTCACAGCATGACTGCCGATAGTGCCAGGGACTTGAAGGACTCCCTGTCCTCAAACCGGTGGTGAAGGTGCAATGCACGTCTGAACCTTTTTAGTGACTTATCAGCCAAGAGGCTATTACCAGCATCTGCAGGACCGTGCACGCTGTTTGAAGGCAGACGTCACATGAGGAGATTGTCAGGTGTATGTTGCATGTATTTGTATTGAGTTGATTAGTGCCGGGAAAAGTTGTGAATGAAACTGTAGAAAATGCTGCATCACTTTAAATCTCCAAGTCGGACAAGATGATAGCAGCCTCCCAGTGGGGACGATGTATCTGGAGAGAGGAATACAAAGGCTGGATGATGACTCAAGATGTTTATTTGTCAAACCGCTTATACATTTCAAAAGAGTGAGAACACATTCGCAGGGGAAGTGTTGTCAAAAAAGGTAGGAACCAAAAAAGTGTTTTATGTTTTGTTGGCTTGTGTCCTCAAATGTTTTCAGCAACGTACCAATAAACAGAAAACCCCCATTTTATTCAGTGTAGTGGAACATACTGGGCCAAACCAAGTGTCATGAAAATGGTGGGTTTTTTTTCCTCCTCAGAAAATGAGGTTGGATGTGAAATATAGAAGGCCTTAGTACGGTCAACACATTTGTGCAGACAAGCATAAGTAGTATTTACACTGCACCTATATCTGATTTATAATGTAGTATAGACTATGGGGCTGATATGCAAACCCATGAAGGTAAAGCCCACTAACTGTGTTTGAGCAGCTTCTGGCAGAGAGGAACCTTTGCAATGAAAATGCTTTCACTTTACTCTTGGTCTGCTTCTGATGACCTCCAAGTGTAGGTACAGATTTTAATGCACAGCATCTCCTCCTGTAGGCACACACTTTCCTCTGTGTATTTGCCTTTTTAGATATATATGACCCTGGTAAAATATTATACTGAAACTCCACTGGAAAGCATAAGAACCTCTCCAGAGTTAGGGGAATGAAAAAATGAACTGCTGGGCGTGCTCCGGCGGTCGTGCCGGTGTTGGGAAGTGGAGCCGCAGCCCCTAACTTCATTCTTTCTCTCAAACAGCTGGGTGTAGCTTTTGATTGGCTGCATGTGTTTTGATCCTGCGAGTCCCTACTGACTGAAATCATCATAGCAGAGCTCAAAGGCTAACCTCTGAGACGCTGATAGCTAGATCTCAGTGAACCAGTCTAACTTCCCATCACATCTCATGTCTTCTTTTGCTGTCTGTACCTCAAGGAGGAAAAAGACCAGGGCGATATTGACAAGTGAGATGATTGTACCTTAATAATTAAAGTCAACCATCATTGAAACCATTTCAATCTTTAAGATAAAAGAGAAGGATTAGAAACTTGAATTTGCATCTTAAACAGCTGTCTGTCATTGATGATAGATAATGAAAACATGACAGCATTATCTATGATTTTGTGATGTGACAGAGACATATTGTGTGGTATTTTCTTTGCGTCGTAATTTTATGAACTTAGTTGCCTGTGGAGGTGAAGATGCAGCTGACTGGTGGAAGCATGCTCACCTTTTAGGACCGGTTTTTTGTTTTATAACTCAGCATGTTGATCAGATTAAAAGCTTAAAATCATGACACATGCTAGGCACTAATGTGAGCAGACTAAGAGCCCCATCCATGAGTCATTTATACATTACACATAGGACATTTCTGGACAGTTGCTACGTCTCTTTCAGATATTTTACATGCAATTGTTGCCAGATTCCCTTGTTCTGTCCCTCTCTGTCATACCGACTCTGCACCAGTTCACCATGAATAATTAATAATCCAACGGGATCTTGGCCTTTAAGAGTTTGAGTGCTGTGTATCTGTCTCATAATGATTAGTGAGCGGGTCACACTGCTCAAGCCCTTTGGTCACCAGCATCCACCCTTAATCCTCCTTAATCCCCAAAACAATGGGCTCCTCCATGCAGGGGACTGTGACAGATTTTTATCATCCGGCTCAGAGGGATCAGTGCGCGCCTTCACGCTGCCAACACAACAATGATAGCACTTTCTAACCGCCGGCTGTCACGAGCGCCAAGTTCAGCCTCATGTGTGAGACAATCCATAAAAAGAGTGCAGGTAATGAGGTGTGTTATTGGGATGTTGCTCTCTGCAGTCCGTGCTGCATTTCAGGGTTAGCATGTTTACCCCATCCAGCCTTTACATTGGCAGCTCCCTTACATTGTGTTTCATATGGAAGGATCAAGGCTGGCTTGTTGTCTCTACAGCCAGAAGAGCTGGCTTTGCTCTTGGCTTTGGATTATGACAAAGGAGCCCCGGTGATTCAGACACAGGGAGGGAAGTGGAAATGCAACCCAGCAGGTGTATCACAAAAATGTAGTCACATATATAAAATACAAATACAAGTGCAGCATAAAAGAAAATAAAATACCACTTGTCTGGGTTATGAGGGGTGGTCAGACAAATACATCAGAGCAAAACTGTTCTGGACGGTGCTAGATCACAAAAAACACATTTCAGCCACTAGCAATACAGTTTTTATGATGTGACAGTCCCTCACTAAAGTTTGAGTTTGGATTAGCCCCAAAGGTTTTAAAGAAATATAAAGATTTAAAAGTATGTGATCTCCTCTGTGTGGTTAAGGTCACAGGATGATGATGGTCATGGTTGAAATGAACAAATCAAGCATGTCTTTTGAGTTGCCATGGCAACCACTCCAAAGATGTGCCATAGCCTCTGTGAAGCAGAAACAAACAAAAGTTCAAAGTTGTATTTGAGACATATTTAACACAAACCGCGTTATCTTTAATTTTCTTTCTGGATGCTTTGTGACGCGAGTCCCTAAAACTGCCAGTGGATGCATTCATGCAGAGTTAAGAAAGTCATTACGATTACTTCCCACATGCCTAAATTATACAGCACCTATTGCCAGGCCTTTGACCCACCCGGAGACATCCTGTGAATATGCTAACACAGTATTTCACATTCAGCGCAGCTTCCGGGCCTTGAGCGTTATAATCTTTCCCACCAGCCATATCACTGAAAATGGTCCATCACACACAAACCCTCCACCCCCCCCACCCCAAAAAAGATCACCCATTAAAGGTCTGTATCCAGAGTGCACATGCATACACACGCACACACAAAAGCCGTGAATGCATCCGAGAGGAAACAGCAGCATCCAGTTGTAAAATAGCAACCGTTATTACTTGGCATTTGGCAGTGACATCAATCAGAGCCAGCCATTCTAAGCTTTGCGATGGTACATAAGTGCTCAGCCTGAGAGCTGATTTAATAGAGCATGGTCTGATAAAGTCCCAGCAGAGATCACTTCATGGCCAATAGGTTGCGCAAGCGGCTAATTGGTCAAAAAATAAAACCTCTCCCAGGAGTTGGATCCAATGTTATCACGCTGAGTCTGGCACACTATTAATGAGTTGCATCGGCTCCCTTCAGCCCCCTAACTACATTTCTGCTCGGTCTGTGCATGGGGACTTGTACTTGGGCATAATTATAGTGATGATGACCAAATGTTTACCTTATAAGCATGCACACAGGAGGATTGCAGCTGGCACAGTTGTAATAATGGCAAGAGTAACAAGGCAGCCACATAGGCTGGATTATTTCACCCGCACCTTTATTGATACACATTCACTTAACCTACAGAGATAATCAAAATATATAGAGGGGACTTTCTCATCCTGTTGTTTTTGGTCCACAGGGTAGTTGACAGTTAAGGTTGTGTCTATAGTTACATGTGTATTTGTCATTATTTGAAATATTTTACATTTTGGATGTTTTCTCTTATTCACTATAAGCAGGAATATTGTGGCCGCAGATAACGCTAAAGATATTACTACTGAGAGGCCGGAGGAGCCCGAGTTGATGCCAGCAGCCAATTTAGACACTGATAAAACAGCAGCGGTAAAAAGGAAGCGGGCAGGTTCGCGTCTTTATCGCTCTCCCAGGCCAGGTATCTGCGCTCAAAACTAGGCTATTAATTTGCACAGCCACGCAGCTCACATGCACACTGGCTGTTAACCAGGAATCCTCGGAGGGTAACTAACCGTTCTGCCTCAGCCAGCCACTGGATCGGTAACTTACTGCCTTGGATTGTCAGTAGCAGCGCACGTTTCTTTGCCCCCCCCCCCCCCCTCTTGCATGGTCTATTTAAGGTATTTATCATTCAGGGCATTTATTCACAAGTTGAAAAGTTGCTTATCTATGTGTCATTCCTTCACTCCCCTCGTCTCCTCTAATCAGCCGATGTTTACGTGGATTCAAACAGTTTCAAACTTTAACAGTGCTCTCGTCTCTGTCTTTTCAGTGATGGACCGTGACCCTCCTCCTTCCCCTGTCGCCCCCATGTTCCATATCGAGTGTCCCGATGGAGTCCACACATCTCATCAGATCCTCATCGTTCTCTACATCCCATGAACAACCAAAAGCGTCAGGACTTTGGTAGGTTTCCTACGTGCTTTTTTAGACCATCATGAGGATTATTCTACGTTCAGTTTCGGCAAATAGTTCCCTTTCATCGAAATACTACCCTTTGGACCTTAAACTCTGCGTTTCCTCCTTGTAGTTTGATTAATGGTATTTTAATCTGGATGCTTAGAAAGGCACGAATGTTATTGTGCAGTCAGTGGAGTAAGAGCAGATCAGTGACCGCACAAACTGAATAGTTTAAAAGATTTGTATTGTAGAAGTATTTGTATTGTATTTTAAATACACAATGTGTCCTTGGTCTTTAGTGGGTTTCAATGCGGACAGTAGGGATCACAATCAATATTTTTTTCATTAAGTATTGCGTGTATGGCTTTGAGTTGGGGAAAAAAAAAAAACCCTCATAACTCACTTCGGCTAGATTCACACTGCCCTCGTGCTGGAACAATAAATCTGAGGATATTACTTTTGGCCTGGAGAATACTGTATTTGAAAATAACCAGGGTGGACTGAGAAATATTGCGTATTCATCTGTATTTATCCTTTCATTCAAGCAGCTGAAGAACATAATACAATTTATTTCCCTATTTCCATATTTTTCATTTTTTTTGGCTGTGACTGTGAATCTGTCAATGCCAGGTCCACTGATCAGCAGTGGCAGTGAATGTCTGACATTTCAGCAGAAGTATCATCCTTATCTGGCTCTCCCCTCTCCCTCCTCTCTCTTTTACATCTCCATCCTCTGCTCCTCCTCTTCTGTCGACCCGTCTTCCCTGGCGCCGTGCCCACCGCAGCGTGACAGGTGACTGACGATGCTAACAATAGTGGGTGCGGCCACCCCTGCTCAGCGGCGCATGGGCTGCATGATAAATTACCCTCATCAGATTGTTTTGCCAACAGCCCGCGCAGGTCACCACCAAGGCCGGTCGTGACATTTTGTTGCGTACTGTATATGCAAATACCTGCCAATCATTTAGCGCCCCCCGCCCCCCCCTTTCCATTGTGATTAAAATAAATTGATTGCGGGCTAAAATCAACAACGCCAGTCTGCCAGTAGACCAGAGGTCAATGGGACGCCGCCGTGGAAACGGGGCAAGGCGGGGAGGGCCGCAACTTGAAGAAATATTGTTTCTTCACCCCTCCCTTCATTTCCCCTCACATGGTTCTTTATCACCACTTCATAACTGCAGGAATAAAACAGTGAAATTTGCTGAGATAAATTACCCTCATCAGATTGTTTTGCCAACAGCCCGCGCAGGTCACCACCAAGGCCGGTCGTGACATTTTGTTGCGTACTGTATATGCAAATACCTGCCAATCATTTAGCGCCCCCCGCCCCCCCCTTTCCATTGTGATTAAAATAAATTGATTGCGGGCTAAAATCAACAACGCCAGTCTGCCAGTAGACCAGAGGTCAATGGGACGCCGCCGTGGAAACGGGGCAAGGCGGGGAGGGCCGCAACTTGAAGAAATATTGTTTCTTCACCCCTCCCTTCATTTCCCCTCACATGGTTCTTTATCACCACTTCATAACTGCAGGAATAAAACAGTGAAATTTGCTGAAAATGAGAAAACTGCAGTGTAAACAGACTGAGTAATAAATTTACGGCGCTGCTGTCAGGGCTCTTCGAAGATCGAGTTGATATGTGATGGAAAAGCAATGGTGGCAGTAATATTTTTGAGCAGCCTGAAGCCTGTGGGTTATCTAAGCAGACTCCTGCAAGTTGGTGTGTGCGTGTGCATGTGCATGTCCTGACAACGTGAATTGCAGCTAGAGAGGAGGGCTCACATGCTCAGGGTTGTTAGTAAGCAAAGGCATGAGTATTGGACAAAGAGCGAGCGTTTGCAAGAGTCACAAGGAAGGAGGAAAAAAAAAAAAAAAAAAAAAACTACATCCAGCGTTTGATTTAGTATCAAGGGCTTAACAGGCGGGGTAAACAACTCGCTGATGGTTTACGGAGAGACTGATTAAAGGAAGCACTTATCATTCAGAACCATGCCTGCTTACATAAACAATGTTTGCACAGGAAAAATCGAGAGCGAGGTAATGGAGGGCGCAATCCTAAAATGACAGCTCTCTTTAAAGCTGCTATTTTATGGGTATTTAGAGCGATTTCCACATTTTTCCTCATTTTCATACAGCTCTGTGATTAAAAAAACACGAGTTTCTTGAAAATTATGTGCTCGGCTTTTTCTCATGCTTTTATAGATACTGAGCTTAAACTCACATTTATATTTGGTATCCCTGTAGAAAATGTGCCCGACAAATCTCGTACAAGTGACCTGGTCAGCTGTGGAAAGTTTCCATGTGTAGCACACAACTCCGCATGTGACTGCAACAGGCCACAGGTTTTTTTTTTTATTATTTTGGAACATAGATGCCAGAGCATCACCAGAACACACATTGGGCTCAGGGCGATGCTGAGGCCGTCTCTTCTCCAGCCCCCCTGCCCATCTTGGCTTCCCTGTGATTTTCATTGACAACTCCAGCAGCAGTGCATTATACAGGTCAGGCACAGCAACCTTCTGTATCACTGCAACTTCTAACAGGCAACTAGAACACCGGGAGGGCTGAGTTAAAAATCTGCACTTGCTTTTTCTGTTTTTTTTTTTTTTTTTTTTCTTCTTGTCATTTTCACTTTTTCTCTTCGTACAACTGCGACGCCATCATGGGGCTCATTAGTTTCCACTATTCATTTAGCAGAAGCTTACGTGCAGCCATTAGCGATTGGACCAACGCGTACAGTGACGGCAGTTTACTGTATTTTTTTGATTTGACTGCAGATAATCCTCATCCCCAATTTATTCCCTCATTTACTGAAAAGCAGTAAGTAGAAACGCTGCTCGCCGTTGCTTTTGAATGTGCCAGCGCTCGGTTTGGATTTGGGTATACCCACGGCATCGTAGGTCACCACAGTTTCCATACATGCCATATTTGACTGCTCATAATCCTCTCCTCCTATTAACCTGAGAGGTTTATATGTTAATCCAGGTATTTACTCACCTTTTTAGGATTTATTAAGCGTAGTCGCTCCAGTGGGGATTATGGTTTATTGGGGAATGTTTAATGAAAGAGGTCACTCATTTAAATGATCAGTTCGGTGTCCTGAAGGGACACGCGCGTCCTGTTCTCAACCATTTTCTCCTTTGTTTATTATTTTAATTCTATCACTCCATCACAGCTATGCCTGTTGTTGCCTTTGTTTTGGATTTACTAATAGTATTTATTGGCGCCTCTGTCATATCGACCATCTGCTGTGGAGATTTAAATGTCATTAACATTAGCAGATCTGGAGCTGCAGTAAATATCTGAACATTTGCTCATGGCACTGCACTTGATCGGCCTTTTGGGGAAACTCTAAAAAAGAACTTAACTGCAGCTCTTAAAAGTTCAGGCCTGGGTTTAGTTGCAGTGAGATAAAAAAATGGAAGAATATAAGACAAAAGTTGAAATGGGAATTAAATGAAAAGTAAATATTAATCATCTTTGATCCTTCTCTCTTTAATCCACCCTCCACATTAATCCTTCCAGTGTTGAAACTATAGTTTTACAAACTTTCTTTTCAGATGTGCAATGAGATTCTCAAGCAGCCAAAATTCAGATTCGTGGAAGCACAAGACACCATGTCTGTGGATTCTTCTACTTGACTCAATGAAGGATGAGGGTTTGTGTCGTGGAATGGTGCAGGAAGTGAAGGCAGAGCAGGGGCTCAGGGTATGACTGAGCAGTTTTTGCCCCACACATGAAGGGCAGGTGAGAGTGAGCCACAAACAGCCTTTCATTCCAGGGCTGAGACCCACCTCCATGTGTGTGTTTGTGCACCGATGTGTTTTGCTAATTTGAATGTTTATGCATTCAATGCTCTGTGCGTGTGAGGATGAAGAGGGGATATTGGGGAGGGGGGCTGAACGCAGTACCACAGTGCATAGCCCATGCATAGCCCATGCATAATTCATGGGTCTGCATCGAGCCATAATCTTTGCTTCGTGCACTAATGAAAGCTGCAGCGCTGCATTTTTGCTGCATGTAAGCCCGGGCTGACTTGATAATGTGGCAGAGGAGGAGAACATCGCATCATGACTGGGTACACTGACTCTCCACTCCTGCTGCTGCTATTTTCTCCCCCCAGACTTCTGCAGCCACTTTCATCCAACAGTCCATCAAATGTCACTGGAGGCTGATGATACCGCACCAGACTTTTACGCCTTTCAAAGCCAGAGGAGGCAGCAGACAATTCAGAATTGTGTGGCCTGGGAGGGGAGTGTGCTAGTGCAGCGGTCGGGGGGGCTGTTTTAATGAACCAGCAGGTAGAAGGAGCTCCAACTGACAGCCAGCCGAGCAGCTTTCTCTTTTCTCGAAAGCAACACTTTTCACATTTCTCTACCGCACCTTTGAATTGGCTGCCGCCAACACCCCCCCTCATCCCCCCACCCCCTTCCCTCCTCGCCTTCCTATTTCAAAGAATCTTGATGTTTATATGATGGAATAATGTGCATTAGAGAGAGCGGCACATCATTCGCTCCCCTCCCCTCGCACCTCCTCCTCTCTCCTATTTCCCTTCCACTGCCCATCAACTCCATCAATTCCATGGCTTTGGCTCATTGAGTGCAGCGGAGCGAGACGGATGCGCATGGTCGCGCTCAATAGCACCACGCTGCTCAGCATGGAGATATTAGTGTACTCTGCCAGACGGTTTGGATACAGTCCTCTGACCTCACTTGTAAAGAATCAGTTTCCTATCTGTCAGTCCCTGCACACGTTTTCCCCGTCCCGTGTCCAGAGGTGTCCAGGCGGGGTACATCTAGCGGCTGCGAGGGGCTGATAAACGCTGACAGAGGCAGCGACGCAGGAATCATTTGAGCTGAGGGGAGAAATGACAATGAGGGAACATTTCCATAGGATGACTGATGTTGTAAACATAAGATAGAGGAAATGAGCTGGAGCCGTGGCAGCTTCTTCTGTGAAACACATTCTCTGAACTGTCTGTTCTGGCATCACTTCATGATTTCAATTTTCTATTGACAGGGAAAGCAATGGGGCATTGTTGTCTTTAAGAATTTCTGGGATGATTGTCAGCAAAAACGATCAGCGGTTCCTTCCCTCAGGAATGTGAATCTGCAGGAGCGGCTCGAGGCAGACATGACAACTTTGAGTCTTATAGGCAAACTCGTGCTTCCCAGACTCCAGGCTTTGAAACTAGAAAGGTAGCCATGTGTTATGCATTTGCAAACATAGTTTCGGTAGCGGTGTATTATTGATTTCTTGCGGAGGAACCCAGCACCAATTTCAGCCTCCTTTTCAAATGTGAAAATTATTTTCTGCGTCTGAATTTTAGTCTAAGCTGCTTTGTCTGCAGAAGATGGCCTCATTATTACAGGCGATGACTTTAAAGGCTCTACTTACACCCCTCCACCTGAGGTTCCCTCTTGGGTGGTTCATGTCAATCTCCTCGCTGTCTCTAAGGCGGGCAGACTTCTAAGGCTGGAGCCTCCTGTCCGTCGCCCGCGATGAGCTCATGCATTATTCCGAGGCAAATTCCCCTTCCATTTGAAGAGGCGAGAGGAGGCCTTGGAACATGAAGAAGACAGCTCGTGGACGGAGTCTGCTGGACTTGAAATGCAGCAAAAGACGACCGGCTCTTTCCATTTCCCTCCAGCGTTACATTTCGCTTTGTCTGTATTCCTCCCAGCGCATGTGTTTTCGTGCGTCTCTGTCACAGCTTGACTCGTGCCATCCTGTTTGAAAAGCTGCAGCACAGAACGCTCTCTTCTCCGCTAATCATGTGTTCATCTGAACTTATGTCGTGCCATGCTGCATTGACATCAAGACTTGCAAATAAAAAGGAGCTTAAAATCCACGAGGCGCTTTAAGAAGCTGTCAGAATGCTCAAGCTCGGCCTGTGATTCAGTAGCAACCTCCGAGAATATCTCTGAGAAGAATAAAGACATGGAGTACATGCTGCAGAGTCATAACCTAAAAGCATAGCAGAGCTCTCTTTTCTTGTTTTACTTTGTAAATACTTTGAAAGCCGATGATAGAAGCACATCTGTCTGTGTTGTCACATCCCCACGAGGCAAATTACTTATACCTTGCTGCAATATCCCATAAATCATTGCTAATTACCATCATTTTCTGGCTGAATCACTGTCACTGTATAGATCACAAAACCCCCACCATATTTGGCTTCAGGGAGTTGGCTTATTATTTGTCACAGTTGCATCCTGTTCTGGGATGAGGACATGGTCAGCTTAGCCTAAGACTGGATGCAGGGGAAACAAATCTAAAGACAATTGACTCAAGCAGCTGTTTATTTTCATATATTCACATGCAGATCCCAGGCAGTTCTTTTGTTCCGATTCCCCCTCCCTCAGGTTTCCACTGGCCATTTTAAGACAGGTATTTTGAGCTGCACGCAGAGAGAGAGCCTGACCTGATCGCGCTGACCCACTGGTTCCTCTGCTCCTGCAGCGCTTCATGGGATACTCAGTCCCTGCAGCAGCTGTGTTCCAATTAGAGAGCCCTGACTTATGTGGCCTGTATTAGCATTTCATTTAGGCTCCCCTGCTCCTCACCTGGCCCCCGCGGTGTGGCGGCCCACCACAAACTGTCACTGGCTCAGACCGCTCGGCCGAGACTGCCCACCAATCCCACTAATTGACTTCTGATCTTCCCAAAGCGCACAGGTGAGACCGTACCGCATAAGCTGCAAATTAATGCACAATATGGAGTGGAATATCATCTTTAGCTTCTCGCGTCTTCCCCCTCAGTTAGTGGAATATTAAAGGAGCAGAGGCGTGCTAAATTAAAGTGACACCAAAGAGAGCGTAGCTGTTTATGGAGTCAACCTGCGGAGATTTTGATTATCATCCTTTATTCCTGTGACTCCACACTTAATGGCACAATCATGGCTATAGTTGAACAGCAAAGCAATTGGTCAAAGTAATGTAAGATAAGCAAGATGCAATCACCCACCATTGGTCTTCTGTGCATTGGTATGAACATTCAGGGTGTCGTGCTGCCGGCTGTGAACGCAGAGGGGTGCCCGGCAGAGAATAAGAGATTCTTCTGATCAGCATTTGGCTCGCGTGAAAACTGCAGAGGCCCAGCAGCCGCAGTCTTATCTCTAGGAAACATGCCACAGCGTGTGACACACACACGAGCACAAACCTGCACATGTGACTTGTGCAAGGACGCACACAAGAATGGGAAACAG
Organism: Pseudorhombus dupliciocellatus; assembly: GCA_016785235.1. NCBI lineage: Eukaryota > Metazoa > Chordata > Actinopteri > Pleuronectiformes > Paralichthyidae > Pseudorhombus > Pseudorhombus dupliciocellatus. Next base: position 103,244 of record JAFBJW010000187.1, on the reverse strand, counting down.
CAGTGTCGTCCCTCTGCAGCTGAGATATTCAAAGAGTGGCAGACTCAGGCAACAGGCAACCCTCCCTGTGTGTACAGAGGTATCTCAAGTATTCATATAATATCATATGCAGTGTATTTTATTTTATTTTTTTATAAAAAAGTGAATCACTGGGCTTCTGTTGTAGACAGGGGTTTGAGAGAAGCGATTCATAAGTTTATTTCCCAGGCCGCTGCAGGATATCAAAAAGATTCAAAAAAAGATCTTTTGAAACATAATATGTACTTCAATAATAAGGTCTGACTTGAGCTGCGTTCCCGTATACATAAGATATTGAAAAATATAAATTAATAGCAAAGGGGTTCACAGCATGAAGCCACTGGGTATCAAGGCTGGGACTCATTTAATTAGCGTGGTTCCAATGGATGGAACAATAAGCTGTCATTTCACAAAGACGTTGATTCAATTTTTCATAATGACATAACACCTGGTGGAATTGGTGATGCTCGGTCAATACCAGATGCAGGACGAGAGAATAAACCAACCGCCTAATGAATTGTGAGAAAATAGAAGCCAACTGGTGTTGTTGTGTATTTTGGCCGACCCACGACACTGTGGTTATTTTCAAGGTTAAAACAATCTGCTGGTATATCAGGTAGATGTCAACCTCTTCCCTACACGAACCATCTTTTTAGATTATTATCTCCACACAAGAAATAATAAGGCAGGTTTCTGTAATACAATGCAAGAAAAGATTGGATTTGACATTGGAACAAGCTCATTTGCAAAAGCAGGACTTATTTTATGGATTTATTTCATGGAAATAAGAAACCGGAAAACAACAGACAAGACTGGCTTAATAAGGAGCTTTTTATGGTTACAAATCACATCAATATTACATCCCCTGTTGACAATTTAGTAAAACGTGCTGATGTGTTGCACGTTTTAGATGCATATTCCTCATTTGTCCAGAAAGCAACAACCAGAGGCTAGTTCTTCTGGAGTTGTTAGTCCATTTCAGTTATTACCAAGGCTGTGTTCATATCTGTCGGTTTTGTTATTTGCATCAAAATCCTGCAACTTTGATTCTGCTAATACATTTTTGGAGCAATATTAGTTTCAACATGTTTTTTTTCAGTCTGATGTCAGTGGTGGTTTATTGGTTAGTAATATTGGGTATATTAGTTAGTGCGTTTGTGTTCCAATTTAAATAAAATTGACAGTTGCCAGTGCAGAGTAATCGTTGCTGAGACTCCTGACTAAAAATGGAAGACTTTTTGGCTCAGTGAAACAAAAACTCCCAAAAACGATCCAAATAACCTTTGGTAACAATTATAATTTGTGCTTTTACAAACAGATGGCGGATAAACAGAGATCATAATCACACATCGAAATATAAGATAGAACGCCTTATCAAACATTAAGGGTTTAGGTTGGCAGATTTTGCACTGTAACATATTGTTAATCAAGTTTGATTAGAATTCATTGAATATCAGACACTGACTAGTTCTGCCACAGACTTGTGTGGCTGAAGTGCGTATTATCTCCGCCACTGTCTTACGACGCCCTCCCAAAGCTGTGGCTGTCCAAGTTTTTGTTCCGTCCATGAGACGCCCCTGACAGGAAATGGATTGCGGTGCTTTCCCGCCCCAGTAAACAGGCTTCCTGCTTGTGAAGGTATAGATGGGTTTGATATAGGATGCTGTTTAACCCAGAAACGACGCCATGGCCCCCGGGACGGCCCATTCCTCACACTGCACATCCATCATGTGGGGCAATCGAATGAATGGGATACAGGGCTTTCCCTGGGGATGCTGGGGAGGAAAGAGAGAGGAGATGCAGAGGAGTGAGGAGAACTGGGTGTCAGATTTCACCCATGCATGTGGGTGGAGGTAACAATTGGCCCGCCTACCACATTTTCCCACTTAGGGTGTTCAATTTTTTAACGGCCTCTTTTGTCAGGCTCCATCATGTTCAGACTGTTAAACAGGAGAGAGACGCTCCGTAGGGAAGCCAGGTGAAACGCTGGGGAAATCTTCTGTTTAGGCTTGAAATGCAGGATCTAGATTGGTGCAGTCGTGGCGGATTGGCGGCGGCCTCGTGGAATCTTCTGTGTTTACCCGCTCATTTTGATGTGCCAGACCTTGTAACGGCTTTTAGGTTCTAGAAACCCCACTGGAACTATGTTAAAAACACACGACAGTGCTTTGGCCTTCAAAGCATGAGAGCTGCTCACTTGTCGTGCCTGAGAATATTTAAGAAGTCACCTCTACCTTGATTTAATGTTTTTAATAGTGCCTGTTTTGCTTTTAGTCCCGTTTATAGTCTGCACATCAGTTACATCACTCTGACTGATTCAAATCACAGAGAAACGCACAGTGCTGACGTTACGGATTGAGAGCTTTCAGTCCAGTCATTTGTCTTCACCAAACTGGACCCGTGAAAGGGAGAGACGGTTAATGCTGCTCGGGCCCCTGTTATCAGGAGAGGGGGATGAACACTGAGTGGGTGAGGGCTGACGCTGACTCAGCAGGTGTGGAAATAACATCAGCCAGAACTATATCAGGGAATCGGTGCTAACATTGGCAAGCCAGGCTAACTAGGCTCCGCTTTCCAAAAATGTGGTCCAGGCAAAATATGGCTTTTTCCAAGTGGAGGCTGTTCATTCTGCTTTTTTGGAGATAAATTAATTCTCACATTCAGGTTCACTATTTTAATTTGGCTTCTAAATCTGGCCAGAATCTCTCAGTTGATGTAACTCTGTGAAAAATAAACATACATCAAGGCAGTGTCCTCTGAAGAAATAGATGCAGACCCACACACATGATGCGCCTGTTGAAAACATTCTTTGGATGATCAGGACTCTGATGTGCTCCAGTTTGGAAGTTCATGACTGTGGGGAACAGTGGGGAAATTTTAATTTTAATTCTTATTTCTATCTGCTTTCTAGGAACTACAAGACAGTTCAATAATCATCCCCTAATTTAATATCTTTCACCCATCAGAAAGCATAATTAACGTTTTATTGGACGTGTGACATCTCACTCCGGGAGGGGAGGGGAGGGGGGGTGACTGTCGCGGCACATCTTATTGGCTGAGGCATTAATTATGCACTTGACCGTCTCCGTGTCCCCCTCGGTCCCGACTCTCCGCTGAGTGCTCATTAGTGAAATGGATTACTAATGGATTATTAATCTAAGAGGAGGGAGTCCGCGGCGACCCACCTCTGAACACCTGGAAAGCAAACAGTAAAGAGCAGTTTACACACACACACACACACACACACACACACACAGTAACACAAATTCAGTGCACACACTCAACATATTCACACACATGCTTACACACTTGCTGGGCATTAGTTACAAGTCTTTTATTCAGACAAAAATAGCTTGATTTATTGTTGGCCCAGTAAATATAACGCATACATCTAATTAGCCGTAATTAATTGTTGCAGCATCTTGTTTTTCTCCAGGTTTTGGCCTCCAAATGTACGGCCTCTGCTATGTCCTTTCCTCCTATCCTTACCACCAGCAAACAAATGGCAGCGCACGCCGAACCACACACACACGACATAACATATATCTTTTTCCCGTAGCCGAGGCACCATTACATTTGCTTTTGTCACCTAATTATTCCTCAGGAGAGGCAATTAGCCACCGCACAGCAGCTCGGGATGCATGATTTGAACGACGCCACGCATTTGCGCGCGCACAGACACAATGTGAACGTACGTGAGGCATGATGAAGCACACGCTCTGTGCGTGAGGTTCACACGTGTTACAAACGCACACATGCACGCACCAGGCGTAATCACTCAGGAGCTCAGGTCCAGGGACGGCACCTCACAGATAAAAGAATATCTGTAACACCCGACGAGTATATATATTTAGAAAGTTAATTTAATCAGATAAATGTTTTTTTTTCATATGCAGAGCAAACCATAAATATAAATCTATGTACATGTTCTCCATATCAAAGACAGACTTCAAAGGGAGATAAACCCTAACATGTCCATTCGGGGTTTGTTCTTTTAAAAATATCACTGCCCTCAGCAAAAGTATCACAAAGGGAAAGCAGGAGGGAAAAGACTGTAAAAGTGCCTCATTGTGGAAAAGATGCCGACTGCACATTATGGGAAGTTTTTCGGTGCAATTTGAGACAACAGACCAAAAGATCAGGAGCGCCCTGTGTGTATTTTGCCCTGAATGTGTCGCGGAGCTGTCACAGTTGAATCACGTCCCGGCCTACGTCACATAAACACTCAGAGATGATTAGCTCTCTAGGCTGCTTGGTGTGAATTCACTTCATCAAGCGAAAGTGACACGTTACTGATTTGTCTAAGAGTTGAAGTGTGTTCTTCATTAAAAATAAAGAATACTCTGACAAGCTTGTTAGTAATAACCATTAAAAAATCCTCTGAGGAGAATGGGCTTGTCCCAAATGACACTGTTTGTCCCACTTAAGCAATGCCTTAATTATTTAATCAGAGATTTTGCTCACACGACTCACATGACATTTATTTTCTATGTGGTCTTATTGCAGAGAAATGGCTCAATCTTCCTCTTCTGTGACTGTTGCTGTCCTGGGAGCTGATTAATTCTGTTGGCTTCTCCGTATCTCTGAAAGTTTAGAAAGAAATGCGAGAGGTCTGCAGCTCTCCCTTTTCCCTGATTGTTTATAAATGCCTTACCTCTCGCTGCCCATATCCTGGCCAAGATTCGAAGCCAAGATCATTTGGCTCTAGCACACAGCCGTACACGCTGATACAGCGTGAGGGTACATGTCTACAGCCTCCTGGTGCACTTAATTTGGCTTAACCTACACACAAGAGCATACCTCCCCCAAACCCCCCCACCCCCAGTGCTCCACTCGCCACGTCGATTATTAGGACTCAGTGTTTTACGCATGCAAGGGAGCTCAGATAAAGAATTTGAATTCCTGGCAGGTCTATCAGTAAAGGTTATTAAGCCGTTGTTGATGCATCCATTTGTTGTGGCTGAATCCAGCAGTGTGACATTTATCAAGTATGTCCAGCTAAATGTCACAGAGTGAGGTAGCTCGCTGTCCTGTACCTAATTAGGACCCTGAAAGTCACACTGAAAGTCCCTCTCTCATCCACTCCTCTACTTCCTCAGGACAACATTGATCTCTCTCTTTCTCGTTTCCCTTTCTCACTCTCGCCTGAATTCCCTGCTCCTGCACCTCCACCACCATCTTTCTCATTTTTTTTTTTTTTACCTTTCCTCTGTTATATCAGGGAGTGCATGTTAAGCAAACTTTGGGATTTTTAACAATTGATTCCGAGATGGGGATAAAGCACAGACAAATGGGGAGGGATGTAGGCCATCCGTCACGGACACAGGGCTCATTGTTTGCAGATTTTAACCTATGGGAGAGCGAGCTTCTTCCCCAGTGGGCTCCACAAATCATAAGCAGTCGGGGGAGTGCAGCGCAGTCGGGGGAGTGCAGCGCAGTCGGCAGCGCCCGGCCTGGGAATAGCCTGAAAAGCAGGACGGAGACTCAGCTGTAGTGAACAAAACGCAGAGCGCCGACTCCTCGCTCGCTCTCCTCTCCGGGCTCAGAAGCCCCAGTTTTACCAGCCAGACGCAAAAATTGATTTAAGGGTGAGGGTTGTGAAAACAATAAAGAATAGCAGGAGGAAGGCAGAAGTTGAATTCAGCAGCTTTTATTTGCAATATCAGAGGTTTTATGATTATAACGGCGCCCTATAGTTCAGTTGATGTCAATGTCTCACTGTGTTAACTTAGTAAACTTAGTAAATGATATGTGATTACCTACTTATGAACAAATCATTGCGGTGCGTTATTATTTATTGACTGTTTACATAGAGCACACGTTTGAAATCGAGGCCAAGGTTCAAGGTTCCATGTTGGTGTGTTGATGTTTCTAAAAAGAATGAATAAGGAGAAATCTCCACCACAGTGTAGTTGTATCTTCTTTTTTTTTTTTGGTGAGTAAATAACTGAAAAAAAGACAAATTAATATATTGTTTAATATCCTGGCTTGAGTTTTCCTCCCGTCCACCAAAGCTCAACTCTGGCATTGTGATGGAATGGTGAATAAACCTTCATCAGGGCACACAAGCCGAAATTAAGTTTCTGTCAACCAACTATGACCTTTATAGAGAAACAGCACAAAGTAATAGTGTGGCTAAGAAACTGTGAACATCAATTTAGCTGTAGAAAAAAAATCTACACCAGAAAATGGGGTTTTCTCCAAATATCACAACTAAGACTGTGGAGATCCTCCAGTGGGCTCCTACTGTCAACCTTTTTCTTCCTGCTTCCACATTGGAACATAAAAACTGTATTTATTATATTCATTAATTGCATTATAAATAGGATAAGATAAAACACTCCAGACGCTGAGGGTTGCAGGCTGGTCAAAAAAAAGACAACAAAGTAAAATAGTGTATACATTATATACACTTTTCAAATATTTGTCCATGTGCAAAATATAATAACAATTGATGGATAGATGGAAAATAAAAATAGAGTCAGAAGTTGGTGGAAAAGAAAAGTTTCTCGTTGTTCTTGGCATAAGAGGAAAGTGCAGCAAGCCCGGTCTGGGAATAGTTGCTTGAAAGCAGGACGGAGCCTCAGCTGTGGAGAACAAAGTACCAGGCTTGTACTACACCCTTTAGTCAGCGGCCCCATTTCCTCTGGACCCTGTTTTACTCTCAAGGTGATGAAGGGGGGGGTGGGTTGGGGGCTAGGAGAGGGTGAATCACAATTGTGCAGTGAACAGAAGAACAGCTTTTTGAATTGAGTGTTCTGGGGGTTCAGGTGTTCAGGCTGGGAGAAACACCTGGTCTGCCGGAGACTTCACCTGCTCTGTTAGCTCCCTGCGTCGGCCTGGTGGCGACGGCACAGTCTCATGGTATTAATTAAGATGTGTGGGTTTAAACATTTCTTTAGTTGAATTCAGAAACATTAAAGAAAGCTCAGGTCCCTTTTGACATGTAGTCTCATTACTCAACAGTAGCTCTATAAAAAGTAAATTTCCCCTCATGACAAGTCAGAGGGGGAAATGAATATATGTGAATTTAAATCACCGGTTATATTTCTGCTCGTTTCCCTCATTAGGGGAAGTGAAAGTAACTTTGATTTCTGACTCGCTTTTGGCTCCTTAAAGGATGACACCCGAACACAGAGTGAGCATTCTAAGATGAAACGTATGCACTGTGATAACGTGCTGCTGAAATGGCTCTGCATTTGTAACAGGTAATTAGATCATTGAAGAAGCTGCTTCTGGTGTAGAAAAAAAAAAAAAAATAGTTGGGATTTTTTTTTTTTTTTTTTTCAAGTTTAAAAACGGCTCCGATAACACAGATCATTTTCAACAATTGAATACATTTAGTTCACTTGTATATCAATACAAAAAGCATTATTAAACTTTGTTTCATATAACTAGTGGAAACATTTTTGGGCTCTTTTAATCTGGATTACAGGATTATATTACCAAAATCCATCATATATTCTGTGCATTAAAAATATATTGCAAAAATACCAATAACTTATTGAAAAATATATATCATATCTGAAATGGAGTAGAAGGATACATTTGCATGATATGGGAATAGTACTTATATGTATAACCACAGCTTTCACTATACAATTTGTTATTAATTCACAAGTCTCATTAGCGTGAATGTTTTTAATATCAGTCTCCGTTCGTATAACTTTGTGTGGTGGACAGACTTGTGCATAATGAATTTGCCGATGTGACAAGTCGCTCATTTACCGCTTGATGAACTTGGCAGGGAGTCAATTTTTAAATTGTTTTTTTTTCCCTCCCCTTTTCTTTTGCTACATTTAATTACTCAAAATTAATTTGGCAAGATATAGACTTCACTCTGTGTCTCATTCGAATGTCATTTCATACGCTTATTTCATTTGTAATAACATAGAACACCTTGTTTTATTTTCATTTCCCTTTGGTTGTAGAGCCCCTGCACACACACAGACACACATCTATTTAAATTCTTGATGTTTGTTTTCATGTGAGAGAGGCTTGAAGAGAGGCCAACGGTGTAAAAACCCCTGCACAGTGAGGAAAAGAAACCCCTTGAAAACATCCCACAGGGATATCGAGTGTGGTCCTGGAACATGGAATTTGCTTGTACTGGCTTCTGAGTCGCTCCACATTTAGATGAAAACACATCACAGTCACAAACAATACATCTGATGTCTTTTTCAAAAAAAAAAAACGAGAAGAAGAAGAAGGAAATGGCCAGAATTGTGAGTCACCGTCGGCCGTGTGTATGCACCTCCACACGCACAGATTGGATTTCATAGAAGGACTCTGGTGCTGAAGAAAAGTAACAGAGGTGCCTATAGTAGGGATGGGGATGGGGGTGGGGGGTGGGGGGTTGCATTAATGTGCAGTGGTGAGTATCTGGAGACCTCCTACCTGCATAGAGACAGAGCCAAAAACAGAGCCAGGGACTCATGGGGGGAATGGCTCTGAAGCCTGAGATTGATGATAGCTGGGGAGTGAGTGTGCACATGCGAGTGCACGAGTGTGTGTGTGTGTGTGTGTGTGTGTGTGGATTATAACTTATTACATGCATTGTTAGATATTCATTTATGTGTCGAAGGTGTGTATGTTTACAACGAATAGGACTCGGTGATGAGGATGGGGGTTCCTCAGTGACTTGTGTGTAATATCTGTGTAAAACGCAGGAACATGCACACGTGCGACAAATCGGATTTTGAGGCTGTGCACAATCCCCCCGATGTCACGGCTCCTCTCTGTTTTTTTTTGTCATTTAATTTCCCCTCCATCGTTACCTCAGGATCCCGACTGACCCCGCCCCCTGCCTCCTCTCAGGTTCCTCGACTGGCCCCCTGGCCTCTGAGTTTCCTAACTGAATCCCATGTTGTTGGGTCCCGGAGCCGCCTGGGGGCCCCTGCCTCCTGGATCGTAAATAATTCATTTGATTCCTATGCTATGGCGGAAAGGTGATAATGCCTTTCTGTGCCTGTCTCATCCCCCAGGAGTGACGCAGCCCAGCGCAGAGTATCAAACAGTGGCAGCGTGTAGGGGAAGTACTCGTACCCTCTTGATAAGCACATGCACACAGTAAACACACATGCACAGAGCCACGGTGTGTTGCACTCTACTTGCAGCGAACCCATGTAATTGACATGTCAGGGAACAGAAATGTTGTGAGCGTGTTGCCTGCTCTCTGTGCATTGCGGTGGCCTCAGTATGTTTGTGGAAAACGGAGTAACTTTAAAGCTTACTAACACATAATATGTAATCTTCAACTTTCCATTTCATGTTTGAGTCCTTTTGAGGTCCCAGTCAGAATAGGGAGTTTGGGGTTTGGGTGAAAATGCTCCTGCTGCTGCAGATGGAACCGATTCAGTGCAGCTGAAAGACGCAGAAGTATGTGTAACAATACCAAAAGAAAACGTAGCGTCTGCAGAATTATGGCAGTTAAAAGGCCGCGTAAATTCTTAAGTATTCACCAACACCTACTGCTGACTTCACATCCTGTTTTGATGATGTGGCAACAAACTACACACTGAGGCGTTATAATAATAATCTAAAATGAGCAGTCATGGTTAATTAAAGGGGACTTTTTTTTAACTGTTTGCTCTGGGCTGTAGTTAATGTGATACACTTACTGCATTTTAGAATTTTGGAGCCTTTGAAAAACAATGAGCACAAGAGCAGAGGAGGAGAAAAGTGGTTTAAACAGACACAGTATTTGTACTACTCCAAATGTCTGGCGAACATGATCATACCCACAGTACTGGAGGTTACTTCAGGTTGTATTTGGTATTTAAAAATTCTAATGCATATTTTATTTATTTTCATTGATTATGTTCTGTATTTGTCATGTGCATCAAATTTGAAATGCACTATAGAACTGAACTTGAGGACATTGCCGGCAAGATTCTGCAGTTAATGGTCATGTTGTAGAGACAGATGTCAGCGTATTTATACGCAAGGCTGTGGAAACGGCAACAATTCGGAGATGAAACAAACTTTTGTTTTCCCTCTATCTGCCACAGGGCTGATTATCACTTCTACAAAGCAGAACAAATGTCCTCTGTTCTCATCCCTGCTCACATGAAAAGGTTTTCTACATGCAAGCCTGGATACTGACTGTACCTCCTTTGTGGTACATGCAGGGAATAAATACTTGCATGGTTACACACACACACACACACACACGGCTTCATCAGTTACTTCAGATGAATAAGGCACAGCATCAAAGATGGAAGAAGGTGTCACCCCACAAAGGCTTTTTTTGCGTGTGTTAACCTAATCAATGGTTTCAGAATGTTTGATCCAGAATATGTGTGTGTGTGTGTTTTCCCATTCAGACATGCGGCTCCACGGGGAGCCAGAGTTATCAGAGCTAGAGAAAGAGACAACAGGGGAGGAAAGGGAGATGGAGACAAAGAGTGGTGTAGGTATGTGGGAACAAGATGGAATTCAACCCAAACCGTACTGATCAGTCAGCTCCTAGAGTGATGCATTCTGGGTACATGGTGGTGAGCTCGTCTGAGCCACATCCATCCTTTACCAGGGTTGAATGGGTGCGTTTCATCTCATCTCTTTTTCTTTTCTCCGTTGCTTTTCTTTTTCTGTTTGTCTCTTTCCCTCATCCTCCCGTGCACTAGAGGCTCTCTAATCTTCTCTTTGTAAATTTGCCCGGCAGTATTTTCATTAGTCATTAAGAGCTGTCAGGCCAAGGTTGGTCTTCACTCCATTATCCCCAGGAGGTTGGTGCAGTCCTGAGAGCAGCCATAGCACACACCATCTATTAAGCACCAAGTATGTGGGGGAATTCTGCCGAATATTTTTTTTTTCCTTTTACAAATTATCATATTACTAAAGAGGCACATTTGCTATGTACAGTTTGTTGCCTGGGAGCTCATTCTAATGTCCTCTATAAAGCAGGGGGGGGGGGGGCTTTAGACTGTGATGTATGCTGGCCGGAGCCCACTGTCAGCGGCGGGCCCGACCATCATTTATCAGAATTTTTTAAGAGATCTCCAGATGGGGCGTATTAACAAGCATATTTGGCAGCGCTAAAGTCTATAAGAATCTTAGCACCGCAGTTTGCTGACGCTACGCGGAGAGGCAGGGCGGCCGGGCTGCGAGTCGGGGATTGGTATTCAAGAAGTTGAGTGGATGAATGGAGAGAATATCCACACAATATGCCTCAGTCAATTAGCGTGTGCCATGTTGCCGCGCTGCATTCATACATCATCTGAGGGGGCTTAAATCGAAAAAGTGACGTTGCCAAAGTGATGACATTTTCAAGCAGCTGAAAATGCATTCCCATTTACAATGTTCCTCCGAATAAATCCTCTGCATTGTCAAGATATAAAGCAACCCCGTTAATGTATTACCCCGAGAAATGCTTATTTGTTGTTGTTTTGCCTTTCAAGATGGTTATTTATGGTGAGTGCTACAGTGTATTAAGCCACATAGAGCATTAACAGCCATCGTGTACTATGATTGTATGGCTAACTGCTGTGTGTGATGTGTAACACACCCTCAGGCCTTTATAACACAAACTCACAGCATTGTGTTGCTTCTGAAATTTAAGAAAAAACGCCATCATTAGGTCTTGTAGTAAGATTTGGGATTGTTATAGCTCAGATTTCCTGCTGCAAAATTTAGTTTCAGTAGTAGTAACAAGTTGGTTGTCATTTATACATTTTTGACACATTTTGAACAAACCCAATGATTTGGTCCGGGAAGAGCATGGGGGTCACGTGACTGGCTCAGTACTGAAACAGTCAGAATTCACTCAGCTCAGGCGATGACACACTGTTTGAGGCGTCTGGTGACACACTTGAAAGCATAGCGATGTTCCCTGTTTCGCTGCGTGACCCCATGCCGAGCATGTCAGCCGGCAGCGTGGGCGTCCCTGGTGATGCCGAGACATTGATGAAAAGTTTTTGAAGTATTTTCTTCCTAGTTCTATTGTAGTTGGTTTCAGTTTTATTTATTTTGCATGTGTTCTGAAAATGTGTTCAGAGTTATTTATTTTGTGTACCTCATTCCAGATTTAGTATGTGACAGATCCAATTTTCCTCAGAGCAAAAGCTTTTTATAAGACACGTTTGGGTTCTGGTACCGTTTTTAAATTTTACACAAGGTCATTTTTTGAGAAATGCTGTGTCCAGGCCTGTTCAGGTGTGGGACCTAGAGTCATTGAACACAAATGTTTGGCGAGCCGCAGTTTGCTCAGACAACAATGGGCCCAGCTCACATGAAAGAGAGAACACTGTTGAGGCCCCGTGTTACGGCCGCTGCGGCTTCCACGACTGCAGGAATCTGTTCTGGATTTATTGGTTTCAATTTCACACCACCACTCTTTTAATGCCCGCTGTTTCGCTCCACTCCTCCTCTCCTCGGCGCACTCCTCGCGGCTTCCTCTCTGCAACCTGCTGCCGAGCTCCACTTCTTCCAAACTCATCTCTAATTCCTGCTGGTTTTTGCCTGATTTGCTTCTTCTCAACTGCTCCGCTCACAGTTACCTCTTTCAGCCGACTGCTGCTCCGTCTTTATTTCCCCCTCTTCAAGTAACTGCCGTGCTTTTCTTTCTTCCTCTATCTCTGGCTGTTTTCCTTCTTGTTATTCTCATCAGTGACCAAGACTTTCATTGCTTATATAACAAAATCCTTTATTTGTAAAGTAAAGAAGAAAAGTTTAAGTCCAAACCCCAGCACAACAATAACAACCAACATGTCAGAAGTTTTCTCTATGCTAACAAGAGCTTTTCTATTTCATGTAGGCTTTTGTTTATTGTATTTCAAAGGTAATAAGAAAATCTTACCGCTGGGAAAGGATTTGTTCTCATGGTTCCATTAGTGAAGACTATTAATTTGAGGTAAGCGTCAGATTTCAGTGTCAAGGGGAGAGAAACTAAAGTGGTAACAACGCCAGACTTGCTTTTATAAAAGATAAATGTACAGTTTAGTTGCGATACCCACACAAATCATTCAGATTACGTCCCAGAGTGATTTTTTTTTTTTTAAGGTTAGCATATTCTTTTTGTCAAGGTTGAACAAAAAGTCAAAGTATTTCCTTCAAAACCAAGTTTCTCTCTTAACGATTCAAACTGAATCTGGGTCGTCCAAATTAATACAAATGCATCCACTCCCATTTACTCTCCACTTCATTATTTCAATGTCAAACTACCACCTGTTTCAGCCATGTGACTCACCTTCTGTTTCACTTAACATGCAGAGTTTGTGCGCGTCCTTTCTTTTTTTTTTTTTTTTTCAACTCTAATTAAGAATTTCAGGCTGCACATTTTTTTCCCGCGTTGCGGTTGCGTTCTCTCCTCCTCCTCCTCCTCCTCCTCCTCCTCCGTCCCCTCTCATCACTGGGGCATTTAGCCTCCCTTCCTCCTCGGCAGTGTCTGTTGCTCCCACCGCAGAGGCAGAAGGACCCGCAGGCTGTGAATTTAAACAAGTCTGAGAGCTGGGCAGGCCTGAGCTGCACCCGGCCATATGGCTCTGTCTGTGATAGAGGGGCGTTGGAGGGAGAGATGGAGGGTAGATGAAGGGGTATAGGACAGAACATGGGAGAGAGGATGAGGATAGCTTACATGGCAGAACGGGAAAGAGAACAAAAAGGGGGGAGTTGATGCGGCTCTCTCACCTGGAAGACCGAGGAGGAGGAGGGACACAAAGGTGCAACGCAAATTACCTGGCATTAATCTGGAGGTAACGGCCAGAGAGGGGAGGGGAGGGTGGCCGCAGGTGCGGACAAGGCACCAGCTCACCTGGCAGGAGAGCCGGCCTCAAACAAAAAGAGCAGAGAGAGAGAGAGAGAGAGATTTTGATGCCAGCTCACCGAGTTAAAAAATGAACAGAGGGACGGAGGAATGAGAAAGTTCTTGACCAACATCTGGCAACAAGATGAACACGAAGCTGGTTTCACCTTGAGTCAGACCTTCAAGTTGAGAAGAAGTTGAATAGACTGAGTCATTTCTATTGATTGATTTAGCATTACATCATTGGACCTTTTCTTTAAGTTTGGGCTAATGGAACCAAACTACTTCTCTCCCTTCTTATAAATTTTGTCTACCGCCTTTGGGAATAAGTTTATTTATTCAGTTTTATTTTAGTTTTAGTTATTTTTTTCCTGCTTTATCTCTTGTGTGGCCAAATGTCCTTTTAGTCAACTGCCTCATGAAGTTTTATTTTTGAAGTGCTGTGTAACATAAATAGAGTTTATAAATATTATTATTATTTCTGCTTAATGTTGTGTCAAGTTCCTGTGGCGGTCAGAAAACCAAACACATGGGGGTGACAGACTCACAGGGGGATACGAAGTACCAAACACCACTGAGTCGCAGTCGTTTTTCAACATCTCCCGGTATTTACAGACACTAACGATGTGACTTGATTTACAGAAAGTGCAGCTAAGTACGATCAGATGACAAACTGTTTTGACACATGTCTGCGCAGAAATGGGATGTGAAAGAAGAAATGTTTTCAGCGGCTGAATTTAAATGCGACACTTTCTTGGAAACGCACTCGTGTATTCACTCCCACAAGAGGAGGCCTCTGAGGAAGCATTAGGTAAATAGCCTGATGTTGCAGCTTAAATAACAAGATCGGTGATGGAGTGAGTCATTAAATGCAGATTCTGCTTTAGTTAAAACCTTCAAACTCCTTTCATCAGATGGCTCCTGTAGAAATAGGTTGAATAAGTGCTGACTTAATAACCACTTCTTGCTTAAATCATAATGCTGAGCAATTCAAGTATTCGAACCTTACAACCTATTCTGAGCCTTGTCTTCTCTTTCATTGAACCAACATAAAACGTTGATGCAGTTATTTCTGTAAATAAGGAAAAACACTGTTAAACACTGACATATACATTTTTTAAAGTACAAATTCCAAGCCTTTCATATGTTGATGCTACAGTGACCTCAGTCTGGTCGACCCGCTCTACCTCCTGAGCCACAGACTACAACTCCCACCCCAAAAGCATCATTAACAACTCAGTCATTCTGCTTTGGGCTTCTTCTGGGTGTTAATTAATTCATTTTAGGCTGTCTAATATTGTTTAAGCATTTGTCCTCCACCATCGACATAATTGATGATTAAGTAATCACGCTTTGATGGCCAAATTTAATCTGAAGTTAAAAATGTTACACTGAAAAAAAGGAACAAGAGGTCGGCTTTCCTCATGGAACAGAGGTCAAGAGGTCAAGAATGGACAAAGAGGAGGAAAAAAGGCGAGAATGCACATTGTAAGGATGAATAAGCAAAAAGAAATGTGAACAATGAAATGGTCTGCGTTAGATTAAAGCGGACCAGATGGAGTAGGATGGAATGAAAGACGAGAAGATGTAAGACTTGGCAGCTCCGGTGCAGGGCAACCCGTCGGGATGGACGGTCTCTTGCGGGGGCTCAGGGTACAGACGGACAAAAAGGAGGAGGAGATCAATTCTGTCAGAACTGGGTTCATACCCCCGGGGCCGCATAACTGTGCTGTCCCAGGGAGAGGAGAGAGAGAGGGAGAGAGAGGGAGAGAGAGAGAGAGAGCGCAGTGGTGCTATTTATATTGCTTTATTCTGGACTTAAATGTTACACGGAGAGAGATAAAGGGGGAAGATCCACTGTAGAGAATGTAGATATATGAACATCTGTGCATGTGGAAGGAGCGTGTGCATATTTACGGTCATAAATCAGTCAATAAAGGATCGTCGCCTCCGGAAGGACACACATGGAGGAGAGTTGGGCATCCTTTTGTCATTGCAGGGAGGGCGGTGGGGGCAGAGGCAAGACGGAGACAAAAGACGCAGAGAAAGAGTGAGGTACAACCCTGACTTGTCCCCCAGCACCGGGGGAAATCTCCCAACTCCAAGGTTAATTAAGCACTGGAAATGAGATCAAGAAGCTTTTCCTTTCCGACTCATTAACCAATTACAACGCTTCTTCAAAACAGTTCAGCTCCTCATCTCAGAGCGCGGAGTAATCGTCAGTCGAGGCAGATCAAACGTCACGTGGCGTGCAGCCGAACTAGCAACAACCACAGGCGCGTGTCGATGTCCGGCCGGATTGGTGCCAAATTTTAATTAATGCAGGGTTCAGCGGGGTTTATTTCACAATACAGATCATTTTAAATGCAGATTAAATCAGTGAATGTTGCCATTTCAGCTTCTTCAGGTCAAATTAAATATCTGAACTCTCAAAATTCCTCAGAGAAGAAGAAAACAGAAAGTAATTATCAGAGAAACCTATCCCGAGAATTTATCCCGAAAAGTTTTTTAATCTGTTTTCTTTATTTCCAAATGACTACAGTGTCACAAAGGCCATTTTCAATGTTGACTTTCAAATGATAGATAGAATGAATGAGGTCCCCAGTTTGAATGTGTGGAGTCCAGGGACATGCTTCATGTGTCACTGTGGTAATTTAAGGCCCAGATCGGTGGTTCTATCACAGCCACAGGGGGTTGACAACCTCGCACCTGACAAGGTCACTGAATGAGATTCTTTCCACAGATCAAGGCTTCAAAGTCTCGAACATCACTGCTCCGTACCTGCATGCTGCACATACTAAACACAGTGCACCGTGGAGGGGAATAAAAAGATGAGAGCGTTGGTTAAACATGAAATCTGCGCTTAATCATGATTAGTGTTGCGCGGTGAAAAGACTTGCTGCGGGATATTTCTGGGCAAATGAAATACTCTGATTTATTTCTACTACTTTCACCACTCCAACCATTTCTACACAGCTACTTTTTCTAATTTATTAAAAAAAAAATGTATCCCACCTATCGCAACTGTTCAGGCTTAAGCTTAACCGTGTGTACAGTGTCAAAGAGATGGGGGTGGGGGGGCTGTTGATGAAAAAATATAAATAATCTTTAGTCTCTTTATAGATTGATATTTCTAAGTGTTTGGAGTTTGGTGGAGATCCAAGTGAAAATCAGGATCTAGTGAATACAGACATGTTTATTTATTATGTGTTTCATAAGGAGACCGTTGGGCTTTGGCAGAATAACTTTTTCATTCTAGTTAGCTTGCCGTCTAGACACCTCTGCTCTCTCTCCGTTTGTTATGCATTCTGGATGCTGAAATGTCACAGGGTTCGGCTGTGACGACTGACTCGCTGTGTGCACAAATCTGCTTAATCAAATAATCATTTTAATTCTATCGAATTAGTCGAGCTAGACCACAATATTTCCATGTCAGCTCAATGGAAAGGAACTGAAATGGTTGCAAGAGGCATAATGTGGCCTAATTAATGGGAGTAACTAATAATAATAATCTCTAGATATTCAACACCAGCTTCTCCTCTGTTGCAGTGGGTGGATTTCTCATTTCTAGCAAAACTGCCGAGCTACTGCAGCAGTTTAGCTCCATCCACATGAGTCAGAGTGAGGGGAAGGGAAAAAAAAAAAATCAATGTCTGCACTTTATCACACTGTCAGAAATTACAAGGAACAACTTTGTAACCACTAGAATAAGAGACAGCGAATGTTTGTGCTCGAGCAAACTATTTTTGTTTGCATTGGATAATAGTTAAGAAAGAATCCCCAGCGGCATAACGTGCGTGACACGCAGAACAAATGGAAGACGTCTGAGTTTCACAATAACTTCTATTGTGTAACCTCTTTTTTTTTTTTTTTTAACAATGAGCTGCGCCGTGCATGATTTATAGATGGCAAATGCATGAGGAGGGAGACGGGACGTGAGCTGCTCCGTATTGTTATCTGGACTGAGAGAGCAATGAATGAGTGGAAACAGGATGTGGATTTAAATAAAGTATAGAGGAGAGGAAAAAAATGTGCGAAGCTAAAGGGCAAAAGATGGACTAGATAAATTCACTGTCATCTCCCCTACACTCCTCTGTGCTATTGTTCATTTGTCTTAATTAGCCAGCAACCATTCAGGTTGCACCGTCTGTAAATTGATCCCACGCAGGCAGCTATTTGCTTTAGGCTTTTGTTCCTCTCGCTACCTCTTTATTTATTTCACTGCAGGGCTTCTGCAGATTTCAGACTGTACGATACCGGCCATTCGGTATTGTTCAAAGAACCTAGAAAACATGGGTTCTTTCTCGAGCAATGAACTCTCATCTCATGCACGTGTTTAATAAAAACCTGCTGACCATCAAACAGACTGACCAGCATGTTGAAGGTAGACTCTCAGATATCAACAGTATTTCAGTGATCGTACCATGGGAGCTGGCACGTGGCTACATGCATTGACATTGATGCAGAAATACACCGACATGTTCCACCAGGAGTGGCCTCGCAGGGAAGCAGAGCCCTCTCATAAAGCGCAGAGGGGACACGGCGCTTAATGTTCCGCAGATATTTGCGTTTCATTGTGGATTGTAATTGTAAAAAGTAATGTTAGATGTGAGCGGAGCGGCGCGCTGAATGACTGCAGCTGTGGCGCCGGGGATTGGCCATTAAACCAATAAACGAGTGACTCGGCTGAATTGGCGGCAGATCTGTTGATTTCATTTTTCATGGGCTCTGTCAGGGGTTTGTCGGCGACGGTTTAAAATTGCGTGCCCGGGCAAACGCAGAAAAATGTGCGGCTGCTCGTTCGCCTCGCTCGCTCCCTTTTTTCCCCCAGTAATGAAAAACAGAAGCAGCAGCAGCTGGGTGGTCAACTATTGACCTTCACGTCCCAGTGACCAGCTCACACTGATCGCTGTCATTACTTCATCAGGGTTTGACACTTACACACACACACAGGCTGACAAACATTTAACTGGCATATACAGGGTTTGGACACAACAGGAAGAAAAGCAATATCTACACTATAACAGCACTAACAGGCTTTGGTGTGAAATACAATAACTCCTATAACTATACTGCATTGCCTTATAGAAAACACAGTCCCTCCTTTTGTGTGTAGCACATAGAATACTGTTGCACTTCTTTTCACGGCTGCCACTGGACACATCCTGTTTATGATTATCAAATCAAAAATTCAAGCTATCTTGTGTCATAAATCTCTGTACATAATTTGTAGGTGTAATGAGCTGCAGCATCAGACGAACGCAAACAGGGAATATAACAATGATTCAGGATACCTCCTGTCTGTTTGATCACCTCCATGAATTAATCACAAGCTGTTAACAGAGAGAACCGTCTTCATTATGTTAATTTATTGACTCTGAATTCAACCTTTTTCGCCTACGTAAACCTACGGTGCCATGTGCTGACACTCATCCAACTAAGAGTTGTGGGTGGGACGACCCTTAAGTCTCGGGCCCGGGTCAGCTCATTAGAAAATATCGTAGGTTGTGTCAGCTCAACAGGTCAAAAAGTGAGGAGGGCTTTATGTTGTTGCTGCTAACTCTGTGTGGTCCTCAGGGTTTCTATCATTGTTATAAGACAAGGTTAAATGTACTTCAGGTTGAACTTGTGTTTTCCCAGGTTGGCAGAGCCGGGGGTGAAAATGATAGAAAGAACTTTGTTTTAAGTGATTTCTACAGGTGTCACCACATTTCATTTACCCATGATATAACTGTAAATGAGACAAACAGAACTGTCCCTGCAGGCCCACGGTGAAGTTGAATGTCTCTATTAGTGTCCTATGGGGAAGGGAGTGTGTTTATGTGTATGGGGGTGCTGCCCCCCTGCTGATTGTTCGCATTCGTCTCACCCCACCCCTCCGCTGCATGCACTGTCGTCCCTCCAGCCAAGACCAATTTATCGTTTGTGTGTGTAAAGTGCGTTATTGGTCATTAATATTTCATGCTCTCTGTCTGGGTGGTCCTCCACGGGTACGCAGAGGGTGCAGCGTTTGTTTGCGTGGATGGGGCCGGGTTTGTTGTGTGAGAGCGATGACTTGGTTGTTGATGCACCGTTTGAGGTTCAACCTGACCTTTCATGTCCCCCCGTTGGATGGAGCCCTCCAGGGATCCACCAATCAGAGAGACCACCCGCTAAACAGATTAAGTCAGCCTCCACGAGCTGCCAAGTGATCAGAGGAAGCACACACACACACACAACCTATCATATGTATGTGTGTGTGCGATTCACTTGTATTCTGTGGCCTTTTCCCAAATTCATTTATACTGTTTATATTTTCTCTCTCTTGTCTTTGCCCTTAACTCACGCTCAACTAAAAGTGCTGAGTCGTACTTATCCCAGAAACGAATTGGGCTCTGCATAACGTTTTAATACCAGTAAAGTTGAGAAGGAGAGAAGGAAATAGTATAATACAATTTCAAAATATTTCAACTAAAAAGTCAACAAAACATGTAAAAAAAAAAAAAAAGTAATTCAAAAATTGTGATGCATGTGAAAAAAAAAAATATTTGCAACTGTACTTTATTGGCATTAGTTGTTGAGTTCAGGCCGCCTCCTCTCTTCCTGTCTCATCATTTATTGCTTTGCCTCTTCCTCCCTGTTCTAATCCCTGTTATCTGTTTGATTGACCAAACCTTTTAATCACATAGCTATCTGGAGGATGGAAATGGCAGTGGCTAGATAATTAGCTGCGAGATAATGAATGCCCCCCCCCCAACAGCCACCCTCTCCTCCCTCGTTCACTGGTCATTCCTGGAACAAGTTTATAGTTAATTGACTATTCATCACGAGCCATCTGATGCTTGCAGAGAGTTGCCTTCGCCAACATCCTGCACTTTTACCCCGCTGCATACAGATCCGCCATTGCAGGACGACGGGAACGAGCGAGGCTCACACACAAGAAACACGACGGGGCGAGCACAGAACGCCACGTGCACGCGCGTTAACATATGCAGTCCACTGTGGGCCAGCTCATCTGCATTCACGCTGCAGGTAGCTTCTCATTTAGTCACTTCAGAGTTTGATTATGTGGTAAACAAAGTGAAATGAATCCAAAACAAGGCAATGGCTGCAGAGCACGCGTAAGGGTGTGGGACCTTTGACAAATATACAAAGCACTGATTGGGTGACCTTTCACAAAGGCACAGAGTAAACTCAGAACACGTACAGATGCAGAGGTGTGGGTTTGCCTGCACGCCAATTAGTAAACAGCATTCTCATGTTTCGGTATCCAAACTGCAGTCTTCCAGGTGTGCTGCCGAGCGATCAGTTACCGTTGATGAATCTGTTCTCTTTGCTTAACACTGAAGGGTCATTTGGAGTTTAATTGAAAAAGGCTTGTTGTGATTAAACAGTGATGTCAGTTTGGTTTTGTGTTAGCTATTAAGTAGTTCAGGGTTCGTTTGTGTTGGCAAACTTTGTTAAGTGTTTACTTGCAGTTTTTGTGGCGGCATAGAGGGATGTGTCTCTACTTCCTCCCTCCATCAAAAAAAGAATAAGCCCAGATGTGAATGATGCTATTTTTGAGCCAGTGTCCTAACAGTGGTGATTGTGACATGTTAGAATTAGAACACAGTCGGGGAGTGGTCAGATCTTTGTAGCATGGCAGCATGCGTTGGGCATGAGCAGATGCATTTATCACATTTTGAAGAGTGATTCTTTGGTCTATATTATGTTCTTGCATTATAAATGACTCTGATAAGGGGAAATCAATTATTTATGGATGTACTATACATTTCAGTCTGGTAAAGCCACTTAAAGTATTTCTGGCTGTGCCACTGGGTTGTTCTGGAGGGTTTTTTTTTCCCGTCATCATGGTGCCTAAGTCTTGTATCCATCATTGAGAACCTGTGCTTTCTGCAGTCAGGTAAAAACTGACTGATATTCACAATTTTTCCTCTGATGAAAGAGTGAGACCCAGAGGAAAGCTACAGGATAAATTGCCTCCTAATCGGGCAGGTGGTCTGTGAGGCCTGATCTAGAAGACTTTATATCACTCCATTCATTGCCAAATTGATTTAATCAGCACTGCCCACTGATTTGATGAATTGCTCTAATAAGCCTCTTGGTGAATTGTTAATCTTTGGGGCAAGACAGTGTTAAAAAAAAAGGTCTGCCAGCACAGATAAATAAGCATGGGTATCAAATGTGAAATCAGAATAATAAAAAGCAGCAAAACAAGTTTCATTATGCAAGACAGGAAAGCTATGAATATGTAAAAGATTGAAATGGGAGGGGGGAGAAGTGGGAAGCTGACCTTCTGGTAAAACATTTGTCAGAGTGAAGAAGCCTCTTGAATAAGAAGCGAAACGTCTTCAAGTATCTACAACCAAGTGAAGCCTCCCTCGATTCAACTTTTCTTAAATTACCATGACCTGGATGACAGACGCCGATATTTAAATTGCAGCCAAGCCAAGAATTGTGAGTTAAAGTAATTGTTCTGCATGTGATGAAGATGCTGCTCCATCATCGTGCTGGTTTAAAAAGTCCTTTCAACAACAACAAAAAAAAACCTGGCCTTCAGATCAAGTGGAAAACGCAGACATCACATGTGTGCACTGATGGTGTGACCAAAAATCAGGAGAGCAGCTCGTTAACTTCACTCAATCATCCAATTTATTACCACAGAACACAGCAGCGCACGATGGGACCAAGGTTTTATGCTCCAGATCCTCTTTTTTTCATGCCTAATTTACACTTACAGATGATTAATGAAACAGTGGTTGTTGTCACCGTGTGTGTGTGTGTGTGTGTGTGTGTGTGAGAGATGCTCTGGCACTAATACAACCTACAAACTGTGGTGAGAAGTCATGCAGAGAGAAAATAGTGTCGGGTGGTGGAGGTCTGTCCCATCTGTCTCCCTCTGGAACGCACACACACATTTCCAAACACAACTAAAACAGCAAACACTGTTGTGGTTTGATAAGAATCAAATTCCAGATTTTTGTCCTTTCTGCTCATAGCTCTTGTTTCTCGTCTCCAAGCGTCTTCCACGTGAACCCCCCTCGTCGCGAATGGAAGTTAAGAAATTCGAACGAACATGTGAGATAAAATGGCTATGCTAATTTTTAAATGTCAGCTCGGCCTGTGGAGGGTGGATACCCACTGCAAACCGGGCCCGATAGTGAACAATAAATTATATTTGGGTTCAGGTGGGAACAGGAAACCTCCTGGGTCGGGCTTGGTTCGTTTTCCCTCGGGCTCCAATTGGTTGGGAAGGCAAATGTGGCTTCACTAAATGTCTTCCCTTGGATTTTATTTTAGACTGTGTCCATTCTTTCCAGTGTAAAGGCACTGAGGGGAAAATATTTGTATAATGATGGTGGTGGTGGCAAATTGAAAGTATTAGATCCTCAGAGAGAAAACACACATTATTATAAGTTTAATTTAAAGTGTGATTACCCAGTCAATCGGATTTTTATCACTCGTATATGAACCGCAGAGACACTCATCCATGCTCTTGTATTACCTGCATTCAAGGACAATCCATTTCTTATTTTAATTGGGCTTCTACATCAACAGTGGCTGCTTGTAAATGCTGGGAAATAAACTGCAGACTCACCCAGTATTTCACAGTGCGCTGCACATGCTCCGGTTTTTTAATCACTCCAGCGGCTGCTGCTGGGTTCGTTTGCATCTTTCCGCCGTACAGTTGTGTCACTGTGGAAATGAATGTGTCTTTGCTTCAGTTGCGCGTGAAGGTGACTTTGCTGTAAAATGCCATATCAAGATAACTGGCGCTAACAGCATGGTGTATCTATATTATTTAAGTGACAGCACTGGAAACAAGAGAGAGCCAAACAGCCCCAAATGACTGCGATGACTGCGTGAATGCAAACGCTGCTGCGGCTGCAGATAATAAGTTCTGTGTAACTGATTCTGTCTTTGTTCTTCAACAGAATCAGCACAATTTTAGAAAAAAAAAAGACAAATTATGTTAATTATCCAGCTTCTTTAATAATGAACATCACACAGATTTAAACTGAGAAATGGGTTTGATTCCTTCTCGCGCGCACGTCCTCTTCACACAGTTGAATAGTATTTAGAGTCACTGCTGCATCCAATGGGGAAACGGACATTATGGGAAAACTTAGAAATACTCCTGGGGTCAGCTGGGTTGTACTTACAAGATATTTGCTGGATTAAAGGGGGAACTGGCACTTCTCCGGAGCGATCCACATGTGTGAGGCGGACAACGCAGTCATAACTCTATAGAAAACATGGCTTTAATGCTGACGCTGCCGTGACCCTGTGGAATAAATAAGCGCTCAGTGAATTCAAATGCGGATGTGTGACCTTGTCTCCGAGACGCGAGGAGACAGCCACTTCCTGTTTGAAGTGCATGGACCCAATGCACTTAAGTGATAATGTCACAGATGCTACTGACCTTTCTTGCTGAACATCCTCTCTCTCTCTCTCTCTCTCTCTCTCTCCCTCCCTCCCTCCCTCCCTCACACATGTCCACAGGCTCATGTGGAATCACATCCTCATATGCACATGTAAACAAATCACATGTGGGCCCTCAACCTCCTGTTTCATTCTCTCTTTTTCTCTCTCTGTTGCAGAGCACTTGAAGGCTCAGTGTGCCCCTGAACTCCCCACGGCCTCTGAGTGACACTGCACACGGACAGACACACACCTTCAGGTACCTGGACACACTCTCACTGTGTGAAGTGACCCGGGTCACACGAGGTAAGGCAGCGACTGACATCAGGGGGGTTGTGATGTGAGGGGGGGGGGGGCTGTTGCTTGTCATAGAGCTTGTTCTCACATCTGTCTTATTTTGACCTCCTTCTATGCTATGAACTTGCCATGGCGCACACACACACACACCCTGCAGTTAGCTGGCAGCTGAACCTATGCCTGGACATGTCAGGACCAGCACGGCCATGCACACACGCTGGCACACACACACACACGTTGTTTCTCGGAACGAGTCCGTCTGTGGGTTGGACACCACATCCTGCTGTAGTTCACAGCCAGAGGAGAAACACAGTGATGACTTTGGTCAAAACTCGCTTAACATGCTTTCCCGTTTATTTAAATGTGGACTGAAGGTTTGCATTCAAGCCTAATTGACTCGGCTCTGCCCGATGGCTGTCCTGTCCACTGCTTTATTCTGTGCAATGCACATTACGAACAGGTCCACGAGCGGCCGGCCATCCAGTTTGGCTCATTATGCTGAAAACGCACTTTCTTAGAATAGCTGACACAATATTAATCCCTTCAAAAGAAACCTGTACGACATCTAATTCATCTTCAGAGAATCCTATGCATCCCATGATAGTCACAACTGGATTAAATTGGCTACTTTGACCTATTAACTGGGAGTCGCTGTCGACACCACCGACGACAGGAATAAAGTGCAGGTACATCATTATGACAGCAGCCCTGGAAATTAAACTTAGCTGGCACGACGTCGGCAGGCCTTAATTAGGCTCCTGTCATGTCCTGAAAGCCTGTAGGAGAACAGTCAGGGACATTGCACTGGAGACACCTGTGTCCATCGTCCGACCATTTAGAGCAAATTGTTTCCCAGTCAGTTCACTCCCACTCTGTTCGTTTGGCAGAAAAGACTCGGCCGTTTGAAGCAGGGCTCAAAGGGATGACGAATCTGCAGGGAGACGCTTAAAAGACAAATAAATTCACTTCTTTTTGAGTTTAGTCGACAACGAGGCTTTGAGCTTTAGCAGGAGGTTTGGAGGAAACATCAGTAGCGTGATTTTGTTGAGCTGTCAGGTTGTTCTGGGCAGACTGTACACACACGCTCCAAGCTGGATACCTGGAAGCCGAATGTTGCTGATGAGCCAATGAATGAATGAAGCAGATGATGCTTTGAATGCGCCTCCACCGCGTGGATTCGGTCTTTTTAAAAGTTTTGGGCGTTTAACTGCACAAGCGTGATTATCATTGTCAGCTGTGATGTATTTTGATCCTGCGCTCGCACATGTAGACACATCTTGAGAGCTTGAGAGCTGATGGATGTTTACTGTGAGATTGGCATAGAAGTTATTTTTGGTTGGTCCCAAGAGGAGTTTGGGGATTCCCTGAGTGGTTGTGGTGGTTTGTGTTTCTAGACCAACGTTGGTTTTGCTTTTAGGCCCCTGGCATCAATTTTGGTTGTTATTTTCTTGTAACTGTTCAACTCGGATTACCTCCTACTGCACTCGTCATATCTCTTTTCAGATTTATTTGATTTATCAGATTCAAATGTCACTTTCCACTTTTCGCTTCACTGCCACATAGATTCACTGATGTAACTCCACCCCCTTCCCCCACGAAATAAATGGGTTCAAAAATAATTAATTTTAATTGATTAATAATCCACCGAGCATCTAAAATATTTAAACGTCAATGCATCAATTATGAATCTGATGAGGTAATTTGACACAATTATGTTCTAATATGACTGATGCTCCGCTGGAGAACAGGCATGCGGGGAATCACACCGAGGTCCTCCACCTCAGTACTTTTTAATTATTTTGTCTGGTTTTTTTTGTTTTTTGTTTTTTTTACTTCCTGCGATCAGCCATGTGTTTATTTGCAGTCTGCGTGTATTCGCCAGCACTTGAGAAAATCGCATCGAGCTAAGGAACTTTTTTTATTACAAATTTACATACTAATTGAAGCGGAAGAAAAGACACCTTAGCCCCTCGGTGAGGGATTGGAGATAAAGACCATAGGAAGCGAACCGTGAAAACGTCTGCTCCCCTCCTTCTCCTGGGTGAGCACCACGCGGCA
The DNA here is from genome assembly GCA_016785235.1 of Pseudorhombus dupliciocellatus. Lineage (NCBI taxonomy): Eukaryota > Metazoa > Chordata > Actinopteri > Pleuronectiformes > Paralichthyidae > Pseudorhombus > Pseudorhombus dupliciocellatus. The sequence goes on along the minus strand of JAFBJW010000187.1, from coordinate 76,726 downwards.
TCCTTCAAGATGAGCAGCGAGTGGAGGTTAGCGCGTGTTGTGTCACATAACTCACGTACCTGCCGCTCGTGACAAAAGCCCCGGCAACGTGCGCCGAGCGCCACGGCTGCCGATCAGATGAGGACAGCAGACGAGGAGCCTGGGGGGGGAGGAGAGAGAAAGGATGGCCGCTCAACATGTGGCGAGCTGAGAAATGAAAGAGCGAGCGGCACGACAGCGTGAACCCAGCAGAAGTTATGGCAGCGGCAGGCGGATCATTGGCTTTCCCCTTGTGGCAGATTACAGCGAAACACAATGAGAGACAGGAATATGGCACGGGCTCCCTTTTTCCTCCCACTAATTATCAGACGCCATATTGGCTCACTTCAGGACGATAGGAGGTAATTTTGTTTCTGAGTCCTTTTGGGAAATTAATTCATTTTACTAAAGTGACTCGGTAATTACAGTGACATCAAGGTTAATTGCCAAATCTGTATTGCTTTGGTGCCGTCAACGTCCAAGGAATCTGTTCTCTAAACACTCACCAGTAGACAGCAGACCGCACGAGTGCACACACACACACACCGGTCCTGTTTGGATCGTGTGTGTGTGTGTGTGTGTGTGCTCTTTTTCCTTTTCTGAAAAAAGGCCTGCAAACACCCAAACATAAAAATAACGTGTTATGAAGGCTTTAAAGATGCCTCATGACTGCAACGAAACAGTAAACAAAGCAAAAGGTCAGAACGAATACCACTGAAGACGCGATGGAGGCGAGGGGGGTGCGGAACACAACCCATTTTTAGACTTCAGTACACATGCGACCGGCCACATGTACGATCGGACCCACAGAAGTATTTATTCTCGTAATGGAGCCAATGACAGTCTGATGAGCTCTGCTGAGGTCGGCCATAAATCCACACGGAAACAAAGTTTAACAGCACAAAGCAAAGTCATCAGGGTGAAACCTTGGTGATCATTATTTGGGATTCATTTGTTCTCCAGGGAGTGAATCAACAATAAAAATAAGTCGTCCTCATTAGGAGTAAGGTGTCAAATGCGCTTGTTATGAAACATGTTTATTGAAAGTTGTGCTGGAAGTGCAGTGCGATCCACAAATATAAGTGCTGATTCGCACTCCTCCTTCTCACCCTTTTATCCTTGAATAATTTGAATTAAATTATTTCAACTAATGCCGGTGCCCCTGTGCTACTGCACCCTAATCAACGTAAACTTTGATGTCTACTTTAATGTCTTTTTTTTTTTTCCTCTAGACAATATGACATCAGTGTACGAATCAGAAAGGCAACAAAAGTAAAAACTGCTTTGAGTTTTTTTTTAATTATCTCTTCTGCACCAAATACAACGTGACTTACTTTCATGTCTGTGCACTTAGAAATGTCAAAAACATCAAGTACAAATAATGATAATTTCCCGGTCGCTGTCAACTTACAAACTAAATCTCTCCTGTGATGTCATTGAAAAAGTTTTCAAATATAGTTTTTATTCAATAAGTAATATTTCAAACCTTTGCATGCTGTCGAGCTGTTAAACTCAGCCCTCCCCTCCCTCTCTGTAGTGATTATCAGGTGTGTGAATTTTCATCTCCAGGGTAGCCATCTTTTCTTTTTATCAGTCATAGCAGTAGTAGCAGCATCTATAAGGCCTCTTCTTGTGCAGTACCTGGAACTTGCAGAGGGTGCCAAGAAGTAGCTCAAATGTTCTGGATTTATTGGAGACCTTGTGCATCCAAATATTAATTCCCCTCAGCCAGCCTCCGTCCCACGCTGCTGCGGCTCGTGTGCGTGCCCCTGCCCTTTTCCACCCTGACAACAAGCGCCGCATCAGCCAGACAGGATGTTCCTGGATGTTGTGGGAATCCCTCAGGCCTCCGGTCTCCCGCCGCCTGGTGCAGCTGCCAACAAGCATATGAACAAAACAAGATTTTGACCAGACAGTGACACACACAAGTTTATTTGTGGAGAAGTCAGCAGTGCCAGGTCTTTTCATAGAAGCAGGAGAAGTTAAATCGTTTGACAACGTGTGTCTGTTTGTATGGACATGTGGATCAAACTTGAGAGGTGCAGCACCGAGGGTCTTAAAGCAGACACACAAAGGATGACATTGTCTGAGTTGAGCCAAAGTCCCCTTGTTCAAACTATTTGTTAGTCATGTAATATTAAAATATAATATCTTGCAGATTTGTGTTGTACTGGTAATGTAGTTGTAGTGGATTATTCTCTATTCTATATTTACAGCCAGGTCAGAAGTGTCATGTTTTCATGTTGACGGTCAGCCTTTAGTTTCGCATTTGTCTTGTTGCACAAACTTTGAAGCGTGCCTGCCTTGCACCATATGAAATGTTTATTCATATTGGCATGATGATAATTTCACTATTTCAGCTGAAATTCCTTCTTTTTAATGTCCACCTGGCACACACACGCTGCCGCTGTGAGCCAGTGAGGGCGCCGCTCAAGGCCGGTTGATCCTTGATCGATCATGGGTCTTGATTCGCTCATTAGGCCCAGATGTGAGGTCTAATTAGACTCACCAGTCTCAATTGGGTTTGTATCAAAACCCACAAGCGCGCACGCACCAACCTCCAACCCCCTTCGCTGCTTATCCGGCCACCCCCGGACAGCCCGGGCTTCCTGAGTGATCAATGTCTCTGTTATCCAGGGCTCGTCCAGGGCGCCAGGCGGGGCCGGTGAGCCGCTGCGGCCAGGCTCGGGGCTGACATTAGCGGACACGGGGTGAGTGATGTCAGCCGGCTACTCCCCGGGGGGGGGGGGCGGCAGTGGAGGTTGGGGATCTGGCTCAGCCCAAAGCAGTGCGCTTGGAGAAAGGTCACTGCTCAGCCTGGTGTGATTAATAAGACAAGAAGCTGAGTGTCCCCAATGCCATTATCAATATCAGTGGCCACCGGCTGCCCGAAATGCATATGCAGTAGGAGTAACACACGTGTACACAGAACAAACAAACACACACCCAGAGTATTTGAACATTCCTGCTTTGTGGTAGTTTTGGCCCATTTGCTCATTAATGTGAGAGGTCAGCTATCAATTAGATCATATTTATTCACAACAGCAGCTCTGAGTCAACCTGATTCTGGTAATGACTCACAGCGCACGCGAATCCGAGAGGTGGAAGTCTGGGACTAAAATGTCAGCACAGCCTCTACGACAAACATGACATTTAAACAGACATCTGTTTCGCTGTTCCGTTTCCCCACCAACCCAAAATATTTATCCTAACCACAGTTAGTCCATGTAAATCAGGGGAAGAGAGTGGGGGGGTGGGGGGAGAAATCAGAAAAGACTGCAAGCCATTAAAATAGCTCTGAATCTTTATATCTCTGTGTCTACTGAAGTCAAAATAAACTGATTTGGACATCAAAGCGTACGGAAAGAAATTCCAAGTTTACAAAGACAAAAAGAAACTCTCCTTCGCAGCCTAAGCGTTTCATCCCCATCCCCCCCCACCACCACCACCCTCCATCCTCCTATATTAGCTTTTAGTTAAACCCATCAGCACCAACAAGCAAATCTCGCTTCCTTAAATCAATTAGCCTCTGCGTGTTGAGTGTAACTAATAGCCCTGCTGAATCCTAGATTAAATATGCTAGATACAAGCCGACTATGAAGCGGGATAGTTAAGATAATTAAGAGTGATAAATCCATGCAAGGGGGGAAAGAAGAAGACGAGGAGGTGGTGGTGGTGGTGTTTGAAATCCCTGAGCGCGAGCGAGAATTGGAAACGCAGCTTGAGAAAGACACAGGATGTCAGGACGGGATGAGAGGCAAAAAAGGAGGACGAGGAAAATAAGAGCGATATGTGAACGTGAACTGGGGAGCCAGAGACGGAGTGGGAGTTGTTTTCAGCTTCGCCTCGAGCGGCCCAGATGGCAAGGGCTCGTCTTCGTCCTGCCCTCGGTGCATTTGGCAGCAGCTACTCTTCACTGCCAGCGACTGTGCAGCTCTCGCTCTCGTCTCTTGTTGGAAAGCGGCTTTAGCGCGGGCCGTGAATGATCACCACATTTTTTTTTTTTTTTTTAATACTCCACAAAGTCTTCCGTCATGTGTAACCTCTGTCTCACATCACTTTGCATCCAGATGTGAAGCATGGCACAGTGCGTCGGTGATGTCTTCATCGGTGCGTTGCAGTCCACTGTAATGCAAATCAAGCTTTAGTATTTATAGAGCGTGCACACCCTTGTAGAACTCACAGAAAGCATTTTCTTTTTTCCAAGTATGCAGTGAAAGCCCCAAGACAACAATATGCTCAATGTTTAACATACTCATGTTGTCAGGTTTTACAGCTTCAATTTTTAAAGACAGGGTTATAAAATATATATTTCCAACCTCTTCTTCTATGCCCCTGCGTTAAATGGTCCACTGTCACTGCATGTTGTAGGAAACTCAGTCTGTGATCTGGATGTCAGGACCTCTGTTTTACCTCGATAAAACATTTAAAATATTTGTGGTAAATCATCACTGAAAGACCAACGTGGTACCATTCTTCGCTAAAATCAATACACTGATGATTGCTTTATGTAAATCGGGATAATTCCAAATAAATGAAAGTCTAGACTGTCATTTATTTGGATGCAGCCAGATAATTTGACATCGCTGTGCAGCATGTCTGCATGCAGAGATTTAATTTAGCATATTGTCTCTGTTGAGCAGAAACTATGTATGAAATTAAAGGAAGTGGACTTATAACCAAAATGATTTATCGGATTATAACAACTTTGTGGATCAAAACAGAAGTTAAATCAGATCTAATGCCTCTGTAGATTAACTCTTTCAAATTTGTATCAGGGGGCACATTGAGGGATTTAGTTTTTTTTTTTGTTTGTTTGTTTTTTTTTTTTTTACATATTTTCCTTTATTTCTAAGAAAATAATTTGTGTATGTGAGAGTGCATTTGCTGGTCCAAAATAAATATAATTGTAGTTTTCCCCCCAATCATACTCTACTCCTGTGCCTACACATTCTCAGTCATTAATAAGTATTAATAATTCAAAAGCTACATATGCACTGAGCTGCTATCTCAATGGGACTCTGATGTGTGGAGTTCAAAGCACTCTGTAACTTTTATTTAAGAACTAGTGTCTTTTTTCAAACAGACGTATCAGTGTATGAAATCATCCTTCACTGAAATTTTAATCACTGTTAATAATTATTCGTCTGAAGCAGTTAATTAAAAACTTAGAAATAGAGAGTGCCAGACACAGATTGAGTTACTGCGTCGTGCACAGTTGGATTCATGCACCAGGACCCGATGACGGCCGTCTTCTCTGCTAAGCTAATAAAAGCCTCGGGAGCTCTCCATCACTGTGAGAGGCGCTTTATATTTCCCTCTGTCACCCCCCCCCCCCCCCCCCCCCCCCTTAATTTCCCCCCACCCCCCCCCCCCCCCCCCCCCGACAGAAGCAGGCTGCTGATTTAGAGTGGGCTGCACAACAATGACTTTTATTAGCGAGGTAAATATTAGTGTTGGGAGAGCGAGATTCACAGCTGGGATTGAGACGGGCTGGGTCACGTGTGTGGAGACAGTATCGTCTGAGGGACGCTGGATTTTTAGAATTTTGTCAGTTCTCGGTGTCCAATCGATTGTGCTCGTCGATAGTTGTGCCCTGGCGGACGGTGTCTTCATTTTAATGAGATGAACTTTTTAAACTTTGAGTGAAATAAAAATGCAGACACAGATGTTGTGGGAATTAATCTGGGGAAATTAATGAATTTATCTAGGAACTTTATTCTGATATGACTTTTTTAAAGGAGGATAAGATGATGTTTTATAATAAAGTCAGGCCCCTTGATCGCCCCCTTGTGACTTGCTATAACATAGGTCATTCACCCCATCCCCATGTTCCTGTTTGGCACAAGGTTTGTTACGGTTCCATTTTTTTATTTGTTTTTTTTTGATGCTGTAAAAATAGGTGAACTTCATAATTGACAGCTCAGACAGACAATCAGATTCTGATTCCAGTCAGATCATTGACGTAAGCATTCAGGGATCCAAGAAATGTTTCGCTTCTCTTTCATAAAAGCGGCTCTTGTAGCTTGCAGAAGGTGGTGGATCCACTGGAAACTACTCAGCGGTGCTTCTGAAGCAGCGCAGCAGGACATTAGAGCGACTCTGTGGCTGAGCGTCGCACCACATTTCATGAGATGTCTCCTCTCCTCCCTTGGGTTTACTCGGCTCATGCCGCTGACATCAGTTGTCAGCCGGAGAGCCCGACAGCCAGACCACAACATGACGGGCGAAGCCAGACAGCGCTTCAGCAAACTGAGGAGCAAGAAAAAACGTCTCCAGGCCTTCGCAAGTGTGATTGAACACGACATGTTAGCAAGGTGCTTTATTACTTTAGCGAAAAGTGAAGGGAGGGAGGGGATTAACATCGATACCTGGTATCTACGCCATGTTAATCACAGCTTGTCACCACTCACCATCCACGCCTCAACAACTCTGCGTTTTCAAGGTGAGGGGGTTTCTCTGAAATGACATCCTCAGGAGTAACCTCCCACTCCTTCCCCTCCGTGTCCCTCCTCAACAGCCGCGTCAAACGGAGCATCATTTCCCTTTGTAATGGCTTCCGTGACTGCTTTCGAGATGAGCCGAGATAAAGTATAAAGAGCGGCGGCTTTGCTACATGGCTCATTGGCGTGGCAGATGACAGTTATTACATGCTGTGGGTTAAGAAGAGATATTCAAACAAGAAAGCAGGAGAGACACGGCGGAGGCAGATGGATGATAATGAGGGAGCACATCGTTTCTTTTTTTTTTTTAAAGGGGGAATAATAAACATTTGCGTTTTAAGCAGATTTCTCAGCAGATTTCTGAATAAAAGATAAGAATAAAGGGAGGATTTTTGAATAAACTGGCACAATTTCCCTTATCTCCCAAAGTGAGATTAGTTGTTCTATCTACCACTTATTTTGTTTTCTTTCTTTTTTAAGATTGCCTTTTCTTAACCAGCCTGTTTGGAACAGGGTGTTTTCGTGGCCGGTGTTAATGCTTGGAGCTACTCCAGAATCCTGCCTTGTCTTTAGTTAATCCACCTGCATCAGTTTCATTAGAATTAGAAAAATTAGAAGTAGGTACAAGGAATTTGCTGTATTTGTAAAAACAGTTAACATTATATATTAAATGTAATTGAAAAGAGAAAAGGTTGGTTAGGTTAGGTTTATCTCCGAAGATAAACGCCTTTCTGCATAAAAGTGACAATTACTTCTAACTTGTACATTTGAAATGGAAGCTCTGGTTTCAGCTGCAGTGGACTGGAGAAGGTCCAAACTCAGCCTGAAGGCCATTGTGAAATAACTGATGAGGTGATCACTGGACACATTTCTGTCAGTCAGGGTTAACAGAGTGTGAAACCAGACCGTGGAGTCAGAGAGGGATACAGCGATTGTTGCCGGGCACCGGGGCCGTCCAGCTTTTGTAAGCACCCGCCCCTTCTGCCTCTCTCCCAGTCAGCTGCTCTGAATGTGCTCCACCACAATGTGCGCGTCTTTATGTCGAACAGCTGGAGTGAGATAAGCAGCTGTGGTCAAGGCTATTGAAAGAAAATGAAGACTTATAAGCCTCTGCCGACTGTGCTCAGTCAACCAGCTTAAAGACGCGTCTCTCCTGGTCTGCTCTGAAAGACCGCGTTGGTAATGCTGCAGCCACTGCGTCAGAAAGTCTTTGAGTTTATAACTAACTCCACGTTGACTGCAGCTGTGTGCTCCATTAAGGCCAGAGAGGAGGAAACCACTTGGGCAAGATCTTCATTCTTTTTAGACGCTCGTACTCGGATAGTTTTTGCTACTGTACTGGCCATTTGTACTTTAGTTAAGCCTGAAGCCTCTGCTCATGGGGCACCACACAAACAGCGCTGCAGTAAAACAACAGATTCCTTTTGGTTCAAATTACTGCAGAAAGTCTCCGCTCGCCGTTCTTTGAAGAAATGTTGCTGACGTCTGGCTTCCTGTTTTGCTTTGTAAGAGGAAGACAGCTGGAATCTTCTGTAATGAGAATTATCTTCAGTTGTCGGAAACAAGTTTTGAACATGAGGAACTTTCCCATCATTACCTGCCCCCTCCCACCGGATGCAAACATCAGCAAAATCAGAAATAATTAAAATTAGAGATCAATGCAAAAAGAGAAGAAACGAGCTTTGTCCTTCTTCTCTTGTTTGATTTGTACCAGATTCAATACTCAGTTTTGAAGGATTACTCCATAAATCCCTCATCATAATTGTCTTTTTTTGTTGATTTATATTTTAAATAGAGAAATTGGACAGCCAGACATATCTACTACGATGTGCAGATTCTGTGTTGCTGCTGTGCTGCATTTTGTTCAAAATGTTGTTTATGTTTTCTTAGTCAGATGAAGGATCTCAGGCTCAAAACATCACTGGCATTTTAATCAACAGTAACTGTTTGTGATGTTTTGTTGATCCAACAACTAGTGTGTTAAATCTTATTTTGGAGGTTTATATTTGACTCTGAATAGTGGTGTAGTTCAGGATATGAATTAATTAGCGTTCTTGTGGATAGTTGGACAAATGATGAGTGATATCAGTTTCTGGTTTCTGGTAAATACATTTATAGTTATGTACTTTATAAAGAAGGAACATTTCATCTTGACCTTGAAATATGAACAGATTCCTCAAAACAATACATCTAAAGTGTATTAAAATAAGATTGTTTTTGTCTAACGCCTCTGCTCAGGTTTCCAGAAGGCACTTTTTAACAAACCACCTTTTCAGGTTTCTGCTGCGTTTCCTGGCTTATTCCGAAAAGTAATTGTGGATAATGAGCTGTGATCTATTTAAGGCACACGTGTACTGCACCGCTTGCATTGTCTCTTGACAGGTATTAAACAGGTCCGCACCCTTCGCTCTCTTCTGCTCAGAGACTCTAGATGCCAGAAAATGCAGCTTGAAGTGCAACTTCTGTGGAGGATGCTCAGATTGAAAGAGACAACAGGAGTTCTTTTAAATTATTGTGTTGCCAAACATAGCCTGAGCAGGCTGTTACACCGCAGCTCTAACTCACCTCTACAGGGCAGACTTTCCTGAAACATTCGCCCCGTGTATCTCCCATCGCCCCCTGCAAAGTGCCGCAAAGCTGCAAGTCTGCTCCTTCAATGCAACAATCAGAAATGACCTTAATGTTGACAACAAGGACACCAGCAATGGATTACTTGTCAATTTGACTGCAGAACAGAATCATGGAGTTGGAAGATGAATTACCCTGCAAACCAGGCAAGACAAGTGGTGTGTGTGTTCATTTAAACCCGATTTATGTATTTAACGGCTTACGACGGCGCGTACGTGACAGAGTGCCACCAGCCGCTTAATTCAGATGTATTAGAGCTAACGCGGAGCACTTCTGACTGACAGGCAAAACATAACGCTTGGAAGCAATTATTCATGAGCTCTGAAGAAAATTCCGCGCTGGGCCGACCACTCAGTTTAATGATGAATGCTCCGCTTTTTAGCCCGAAAATTAATTTTCCCCATCAGCATCCATGAGCGTCTGCGTGCCGATGTGTGCAGGGGTGTTAAGCGCCGCCCGTCCTCCCCTCAGATAAGCGCCCTCAGTGTTATCATCGTTGTCGTCAACAATGCTGCCGCTGCCGCTGATTTAATCACAGGCTGTCAATGTGCCCGCACCGCTGGAAGCTTTGTGTTCCCCGCTGCTCAGCAAGTGTTGGCAGACCGTCTGCACAAAAGGAAGGCCACTCTTGATCAATATGTCAGCAACGATGACAGCCGCGACCCTGGCAAATATACATGCTGTTTGCGCAGATTTCTTGTTCACATTTTTCTGGAAAGTGAGTATCCGTAAACTCTGTGTGAGAAGAGCAGGAGAAGAGGCCAAGGGCAGGAAATGGCTACAAACAGACACAAAATGACCACTAAGTGATGCTAATTAACTATAATGACATGCTAAATGACCAATACATTTCATGAAACTGCCAAGACCGAAATCACCCACAGAGAGATGAAAAATTTGCACCAAGAGACAGAAAACACAAAAATTGATCACAACAAAACACTAAATAGCTACAAAGAGATGGAAAATAACCCCAACATGTTAGAAAACTACCACAGCAGCATAAATCAATCACTGTGAAATGAAAAAAATACACCAAAGGACACAAAGTGACCAGAAAGAATGTATTTCATGGCTACAAAGTGCAAAATGACCACAAAATGAAAGAAAACCAGCACAGCAGCAGGAAATGACCACAAAGAAACACACAATGACCTCACAAAACAACCAGGGAGAGGCAGAAAATAACAATAGACACGCACACAGGAACTACAAAAATATTAGGCATAAAGTAACAACATTGAACAAAAGGTCACAAAAACAAACAAAAATAATTTACTACAAAACTACAAAAATAAAAACATACCACAAAGGTAAAATAATACTTGAAAATCAACCACAAAGAAAAAAAAACAAAAAACAAAACGTAAAAACACTCATCCAGACAGAGCCAATATAAACAGACAACCATCAAGAAGAGAAATCAAAAACAAGTGAAGCATAACAACTATGAAACAGTGATTCTGGTGGTTTGAAGCTGCTGCACCAAGCAGCTCTTCACTGATTATTATTATTATTTCAAATGACTGTAACCCCTGCCCCTGATCACCCGTGTGCCAGAGTGTCTCACAATTGTCCACATGGGCGCTCATCAGTTTAATCCCTCACCTCTTTGATTCCGTCCCTGTGCTCCACCACATCCCTGCCACAGCACCTCCGCGCCTCCTCCTTGTCGTCTGCTATCTCTCCTCCTCTCTTCTGCCTGATCTTCAGGAGTCTTCATCAAGCAAGGGTAAAAAATAAATATATAAAAAGAAATGCAGTGACAAAACAACATCAAATTCTTTCTTATTCATTTGAGCGTTTCAGGCTTTGCGCATCACATCTATTTAGAGGAGTCAAATTGATTCAATTTGCTGTGTTTGCATCGCGCTTAACTCGGCAGCCTCTCTATGAGCTAGAAAACACACGTGGTTTCATTTGGGCTTTTTTTTCCTCTTTGCACTTTTACACTGCAGATTTGTCTCCCGCAGTCTGGAGAGATCCCATTTATACATCCAAGTGGCCAGATGAAGGCAGGAAAGAAGCAGCAACAATTAGCGTGATGATGGAAAGATGCAGATTTGACCGTTAGATATGTCGCTGTGGCTCCGATTTACTGGATCCTGTGATGGTTAAAGCTCAGAACCTTCAGATTTGATCTCAGTTGTTGGGCAATATTTAAAGTCAGTAGTTCAACACCGGCAAGCGACCAATTAGACAAACCTAATACTAAAACCATACCTTGGTTTTTTTTTTGTTTTTTTTGTCATTCTGGTTCAGGAGTTTGGTCTAATAGCAGTTTACAGAAAACAAACAACAGTTTATCCAGAGGGCTCAGGTCAGGGTGGTCCAGCAGGTAGATCACATGTTTGTGTTGACAGACACCGATGTCAGCCTGATATCCAAAAGGTCTGTTGACACATTTGTCCGCGTCTTCTCAACTTAAATGTTCACATTTCAAATGAAAGGTGACAGCAGTCGTCTCTACAGCAGCAAGATAGAATGGATTCTGTTGACTCCCCTGTGTACACGAGGGGAGGCTGTAGCTGTCAATTAATTTGGCTTCATTCGAGGTTCTGCTCCTGCTGCGACATCTAGTGCCATTAAATGTAGTTTATATACCCTTTAACTAGTAAATTCCAAAATACCACAAGCATCATTCAGCCTACATTCACTCTGATGCTGCTGGGTCTGCCACAGCACCTTAAGCGAAGCTAAATCAATAGCATGTGCAGGTTAACAGCCGTCGTGTTTTCGTAAGCCGGCACATCAAATATTAATTAGCTGGTGATTAGTGTCAACTGGCAAGAATGATTCACAGCCCGAGGGCGCCATTGTCCTCTGCGCAGGATGAATCAGCCATCTCTCATCTCATCTCGCTCTCAACGTGTGGCCATTTGTCCTTTTTTGTGAGGGAACATTACAAAACTTTCTTTGAAATCCGTCCTTTAGTTTATGTCTAACTGTGCTAATTTAGAGACAGACATTTTAACCCACCAGATTTAATGGCTAACTTTCAAAAAGTGTTTTTGTTTATCCAGCAACAGTAAGGAAAAGACAGCCTCCTTGCTGGAGAAACTGAAAAGGAGATTGTTATTTGCTAAATTTAGTCAGATCCTTCTTTGGAATCCAGTGACCGGGCCACTTACTATCACCATGATGCTGCAGCCTCGTCCCCTCCTCCTCTGAAGCTCAGATACTTTGCTGGGAACAAATTGTTTTGTTTATTTTCGTTCTCTGTTGTTCGTGTGTTTCAACAAAGGATAATTGGAATGCACACCTCCATATTCCAAATCCAAAGTGGGGGAACAACAGCGAGGATATTGGATTGCAATTCAAGTGTTTATAGTGTCTGCCGCTGCGTTGCTCAGTGTTTGCGATGATTACAGAAGGTTTTGATGTGCTGCACGTGTCCAATAACTCCATTTTTGTTATTCTTTTTGAGGGGAAATGTTTTTGGATGTTAATTTTATTGACCACAATTTTTCTTTCATGAATCTTTGAAATGATGCAGGGGGAGAAATCTGTTCAAAAAAAATGTACTGATCAAAAATGAAAGGCTGACAAAAAAAAAATTAACAATCATGCCGTCTTTTAAATCTCCGCCCTCTTTCCCCGGGGGTCCAAAGTCAAAAACAACGTCTAGCCCCAGTGTACATCATCACAAAGACTACTCAGACATGAAAGCAGATGAAAAGAGGACACGTGTCAAATTTGAACCGTGTTTCCAGCTCTCGACGCAGTGTGCAGTGTAAATGGATCAGGGACCCCTCAAAAGCAATTACAGCTACGATTCCCTCAGTGAAAAACAGGTGTCAAAAGATCCAAATCTCTGCGGTCAGATTTCATATTCTGTCTGTTGTTCTGAGACGAAGCAACTCTCAAATACATAAACGCTCGTGATGTGTCTCTGTTTGGCTTCGCAAGTTTGCGTGACTTAAACAATTGGACTTTGAGTTCAAATAGAGCTGCTGAGTTTCCCAGTTGTTTCCCAGAAGCCAACGTGTCGGCTGTTCTGTTGCTGAGTTAGAATTTCACTGAATCTCATTGAAGCCCATGTGTGTTTTAGCTCTCTACACAGTTGAAATCCAACAAATGTATAGGTTAGTATTTTTCTGTGTCATGGACTTTTCAGTGCCAAAGCTTTTATATTTAAATTCAATATTTTCTTATGCTTAAAAGTAGTTCATATTGTGGGGAAAAAAATGAGGCAGCTCATATAATTTAGAAGCCTTTATTCCCACAGTTAACGCAGTAAAACTCTCCAGTTTGCAGATTCATGGTTGTCACAGCAACTACAGAAACTGAGAGGAACGTTAATATTATCCTGATCTTGTGGAGGAGCTCTGTGCCAAATTGTTATTTTTATCTTTTCAACCAGTTTGTTTCCTACTACAGGAATGAAGCCGCCTCACATGCCATGAACCTGACGGCTGCTTCACGGAAATTGTGGGACCTCAAGGTGCCTAATTTCTGCCTCTGGGCCCCCTGTGGGTTTTTGCCGGCCCCGTCATTAGGAGGTCTCTCAGCTGCTTGTGTTAAAGTCCTTCCTCCTTCCCCTGACAGAAATTGATGAGTGTGGTGAATATGCACCCTTAAACAAATCAGGTTAGAGGTGTATTACATACATCTGAGGCATCAGTATAAATCTAATGGCCAACATGACGGGTTTGTTTTTCATTGGACAGATGATATGGGTTTACGCGTCTGATGGATGTGAGATCTGCAGCCTGGTTATAGGGGCAGCCGTAATGACCAAACAGTCAGCGTGCGCTGTTCCAGGCCACAGCTTTTGATTCCCCCTCGTGCGATCCCACAGCGTCATTACGCCACGGCCACGTGCAGAAGTTGCATCAAGGTCGTTTCGAATCTCCCCCCGTCCTCCATCAAAGTGACAAGTTCAAACCTGATGCATCCCTGCGATGGAGAAGACGACATAAATAAGCTGGGGCGGATGAGTGAATATAAAGCTTCTGAGTGGTTAGGAGGGGTGGTGGGGGTGGGAATCGAAAATATTTTTTCACCCCTTAATGGAGCCGTCAACGATCACTTCTCAGCGGAGAGAGACGGAGTCGCAGGGCGGACGGCGGCTCTGTGGTCGAAGGCAGAGGGGAAGCATCATTACCATAGAAAACATCACAGCCAACGACAGACATCCCGGCCATCAAAGATGATCATCTCATAAATTCCCTGCACTGTATAATAGGCCTGTCACTCTCGACGGCTGAAGGGAAAATAATGCCTGCGGCGGATTTTTTTATTTTTTTTTAATCCTCCACATTGCTGCTGCTGATTATCGCTAAATAGGCCTCGGCTTGTTTGGCTAATAGACACCATAGACGCCAAAACCCCAATGCGGTGGCCAGCGTTTGATGGCCGCTATCCGCATCCATATGTCCCTTTCAATCTCACATGTCTTACCATTAAGCCGATAATTTGATGAGCAATTAAGGCGAGGCCGCTGTAAACAACCGCTCAGCCCGGCTTGATGTGTGACACGTCCAAGTGGGATAGACCGCGGCCCCGCAACCGCTGCTTAGAATGCCAGCGGTGGGTAATCAGCCGTCAGCGGAGACCTTGGACGGGCGATCGTGACAGAAGATGATGTGCAAGCGTGCTTACACACACCGTGGACGTTTTAATGGCGTCAAAAGCTCACATATGCATGTTCACATACAGGCACACGCGCTGCATAACAATAAGGTTTTCATCTAGAGCAGGACGCCGGCAAAATAAAAGACTATTGCCTTGGGTAGCTGGCCCTCTGCTTGTCTTAAAGGTCAAGAATGATGCCTTTGTCTCAAAAATCATGGATGTGTTGGGGGGGGTGTTTTGACCAAGAAGGCGCAGCTGAGACAACGGTACTTGTTAATTACATTATTTAAGCCTAAACTCATATTATCCACACGCACAGCCGCGGCCATTTTGACATTTTAATACCACGAGCGCGTGACAACATGTTGTGGCACCAAATGAGCAGTTAGCAGAAGTTCGGCAGTGGGATCATCCTGCAGATTGAGATGCAATGAAGTCTTTTGCAGAGAGCAGAGAAATTCAGAAAGACATTTGCCCTTTGACATTTGCAACTCTGGGAATTGTTGTCTCAATATTTATGTTTTACTCCTTCTTTTTCTGCAGCAACCTTTAATGAAGAGCACTCGCCATAAACCGAAGAGAGCTGCATGCCACAAAGGGTCAGATCTGGCTCAAAATGTCTGCAAGAACAGCAGGAGGGGACTGAATAAGCGATGACTGCACGGAGAGAAAGGGCCCATGACTTCAGAAGGTAGAGTGCTGATGAGTTTTAAATAGTTGCGATTTTGTTGGGACTAGTTTTGTCACGGGAGTTGAGGCTTTTTGTGTATTTTGTGTATTCAAGGTAGCTGGAATATGACTAAAATCACAGGCTTTAAATTTTCATGGTGCAGACGGAAGGATGTTTCAGGGAATGCATCATTTTTTTTTTTCTGAAATATCCAGAAAAGAATGTCACATGTCAGGTGGGATTGGCTCCTCCCCCCAGGACCCTCATAGGATAATGGGCTGATGAGTGATTGTGTCAAGTTGCGATGACTCATGATTGGTGGAGTGCATGATGTTGCTGGATTTCAATATTGTGATGCCATTGGTGCACACACTCCAAGACTCCAAGTTCATGCAGTGTTTGCATTGTAGGAGGAAGTGGGGACATGTTTCCGTTCTATTTAATTAGTGACAGATTCTTCAAAAATAATTTCCCAAAATGCAATTCATACAGTTATGCTGGATATCTTAACTTCAGCCTTATTATCATCATATTATTATTACAGTTATTTAGTCTTTACAAGTCAAGCAGTTCCCCTCGTGATGACTTAACTGACCTTTACTTGCTAAATTGGTGTGCACATTTAAACTTTCCTATAATTGCGAGCAACTGATATGAAGCGGTGAGAGACTTTATTATTATTGCAGCTTAATGAGGTGTCATTTCATTCACACACACAACAGCTTTTGTGAAGGGTGAATATTCTGTGCAGAGTTTTCTTAAAAGACGGAATTACAGGTGGTATTGACCAAATGTTGCCTCTTTGTAGTGCTCTTCTCCAGTGGCGTCTTCTAATCATCTATCTGCTCTCCTCAGTGCTCGCTGAAGGTCTTTGCTTATTGCTGTAGGGCGAGCTATACATTTCAAACTTAGTGGCTTGCAGGAGTGGGCGTACACACGAGAGATGGACCTGCCGGCACTCTCCCAGGACGGAGCTGTAATGGGCAGTGTTGAAAAGCCCATGTGGCCCGGCCGAGCGAGACCCTCTGCGGCATTGCGGCAACTCAACTTCCTTATTAAAAAATGAAAGGAGTAATGAAAGAAAATCACAAGAGTTGTCAGTTACTGGATAACGAACACATGAGCGACCTCCTCCCCCTCCTATCCCCTCCGTCCCCTCCCTCTCCTCCACGATATCCCCTCCGCTGCTTCACTTGAGTCCTCGACAGAGACAAATAAACTTAGCTCGTGTAAATGGAGCAGAAAGCATTGAGAGGGGGGAAGACTAATAGGGCGCACGCTCGCACAGTTTGGGAATCCACTTTTATCCCTCGCTATATAGAAATAGCCCCTCTCCCTTTCTCGCTTCCTCTCTATCCTTCTCTCATTCCCCCTCTCGGGTGAACAGAGGGATGGTGATCTTTTCAAAAGGTCATTTGAACCATTTGTCTTATC
Source organism: Pseudorhombus dupliciocellatus (assembly GCA_016785235.1). Classification (NCBI taxonomy): domain Eukaryota; kingdom Metazoa; phylum Chordata; class Actinopteri; order Pleuronectiformes; family Paralichthyidae; genus Pseudorhombus; species Pseudorhombus dupliciocellatus. The sequence continues at coordinate 59,956 of JAFBJW010000187.1, read as the reverse complement.
TCAGAGTTTCTTCACTAAGATGGCAACCACAACAGACAAAGTTTGCCTGGAGCTTTGGCTTTGTTCATTCCATAACCGACCAGTGACAAAGAACTCCTCTTAAAAAACACGTCTTAATTCCTCCGTTATTAAACAACCCTAAAAATCATTCAAGGAAGGGTTGTAAAGAAAACTGGAAAATAACTTATAAATAATACATGCAGATCCCAGATGGTCGGCTTTTGTCTTGTGCACTTCAGCCCGAGTGGGAATCAAGGTTTTTGCTCTTGCTCTCACGACTTGCCCTTTTCATTACTGCTGTTTTTCTGCTGCTGCGTCTGTAAACACTAACAAGCGTCAGAGCCCCCACAATGCCCGTCCGCTGCACAGGAGGAAAAAAAAATAAAGAACTGAAATATTACAGCGGCCTGTTCCCGCTGCCAGCGTCCTACTGTGAGGACTACTGCGCCTGTGTGCGAGTATTTACCTGCTATTATGACAAACGAGGGCTGATTATTACCCAGGGTGCACTGGGGACAGTCATTACCGAAACTTCCTGTTTCTGCTGCAGCCGGCCGTCCTCTGTTATTCACAAAAAAAGATGGAAAAATGAAACACCTGCACCAGACGCCTCAGGTTTGGCAAAGAAAGATACAGAAATGGATATTTATAAAGACAAACGGACTCATGATAATCAGCAGAACAGAGTGAGCTGTAACAATATGGATGGAACTAAAATATAAGTCATTAAGGTAACAGTGGAAAACTATGTAAAGAAATAATTATAGTACCACCAGCAGCTGTATGGATTTTAGACTGAAACTCATTATTAGTGATTTCCTCAATAACAACCTAAGACATGTTTGCCCTTCTTGTTGTTTGCTCATAATGCAAATTATTTTAGTAGTTGTTGTTGTGCGTTATCGGACTGTGTTTGTAGATTGTTCAAGTAAATACAGATTTGATAGTTCTGGTTGAAAAATATTGTCTTAATTATATGTGTGTAATTTTATAACGTGTTATTCTGCTGAAGTTTTAGAAAAGTGAGAACTATTAATTCAGATATCTGACTTTAAGAATCGGTTTGGTTTGGGGCAGGAAAAATTGATTTCAATATTGATTAGTTCATCGCTGATTATTTTGGAACTGGAAATTGTAATTTGTGTATAATGTTTTAACCATCTACAACTTGATGATTATAAGTCCCCTACAGTTACACGTTTATATATGGAAACTATATTTATTATATATTTATATGGTTTTGCACAAGCACAAATTGAAGGAAGTTGGGGGTTGGCCTTTTTGTTTGTGTCATAGCGCTGCACTATTCACAGACGTTTAGGAGGAACTCGTTAGGTCTTCTTTCAGCAAATTAATATAAAAGCTCTGCACATAGTGAAGGTCAAACATCCAAAAAGACACAATAAGCAAGCAATTTTAAATTCATTATTCATTTACTGATGTAATTAATGAACTCAAAGTTTCAGCTCTGGTCTGGAGAGGCAAAGAAATTGCATTTGTCGCTTCTTTTACATTGTTTTTTACCCTTGTGATGATAATGAGCGTTCATGTCCTGGTTTTATCAAACAAAGCAGCAGGAAGGTTAGACTAGGGGCGGGGGCGTTGACGTATCCAATCAGATTTCAGACCAGGTCAAGGCAGACAAAGACGACACGACGCCTTTAATTAACCTGCTGAGCTCCGGACAATGACATTTAGGCTCCGGCACGACCTGAATCACAAACGGGCTTCCCCTCTGGACTAACGGCCCTGATATCAGAGCGCAGAGCACGAAAGTGAAGAGGATCACTGCAGGGCAACAAGATGCATTTGCTGTGTGTGTGCGCGCCTGCGTGCGTGCCTGCTTTTTCTGCACAGGGCCCCTCTCCCCACAACTCACCCCACATGAAGTTGCCCACACTGTTCCCTGGCAGAGCCGACTGCTCTCACAGCGGCCCCAAAACTGAAATATTCATCTTCTGTAAGAGCTTTACAGCACATGATTTATTTTGATAGTCCTGTGCCTGCTGTTGAGAATATTCATGGCTCGTGCTATATTATGGAAACTGAATATTCCTACAGCTCTATCAGTAACACCCAGATACAACCCCCCCCACCCCCCTTTTCCCCTCATTGATTTTGGCTGCTAGTGCCACCAAGTGGCTGGATTCTCTGGGTTTACAGAGCAATAGCAATTCTGCAGACACCCCCTTTCTCTTTGTCAACCTCGGCTCGGTCTATACGCTGGGCACCATCGCAACAAAAGCAGTCGATGGGCCCTTTCAGCTCGGTGGCTGTCAAGTGCGGTTAATTTATATCATGGGCAACGGATACACGTGTAAGTGTGTCAGTCGGTTTCAAAATTACTTTTCGGCCCGGTGATAGATGTGTCACTGATTGTTGAGTAGCTGCTAGATTGCGGAGCGTTCCGCCCGCGTCACCTGCGCTCGCCCCTCCCGCGATCTCAGGCCTCCGTCTCTTGGGATGGAGAGGTGGCGCGAGAGCTCTGATTGATGTATGAGCCGGCCAGAGAGGGATGAGAAGGACTTGCCATTCCCTGTCAAGAGGGGATGCTTCGAGGCGAGAGGTTACGCACATTGAAATGCCATTTCCTGCAGTTCACTTCCTCACTCCAGCCGTTAACTTGGAGCGTGGGATGAGGAATGAAAAATGGCTCCCATTACAGGCTCGACCTCGGCTGATCTTTGCCATTGACCCCCACATTTTATAAGCATGACCCCGCTGCAGTGTCTCCACCTTTTCAACCCAACACACACACTGTACACGCATGCTCGCGCGCAGAAGCGTTTGCATCAATCCACTCCCTCTCTCCCCTCCCGCGGGTGCCTTTAGATTAGTAATGGCCGCCTCGCCAGCTGCCAATACGACCACTGTGAATATCTACAGCCAGCCCCTTCCTCCAAATTAGTGTAAATGGATCTGCTTCAGACCAAAGGACAAGAAATTAATCTCCAGCTAATCACTAGCGTGGGTTACTATCCAAGACACGGCTCTAACTGGATCCGTGCTGATGAATTAGTGAATTAACCCTGGTACTGCACGTTTACCAGTAAACGGAATAGTAACAGTTACATCGGTAAAGGTGATTTAGTTTGCTTCACTAGCTTCAAGTTTAAAGTAAGTAATGAGCTACATGGTGTTGGAATGTGATCCTTCATCGGTTCACATTTAAAAGCTTTGAGTCATCATTGTCCTCAGCTTCACTAATGCCCATGTGAATTTAAATAATATTGTTGGGTTTGCAAAACAACAATTGTAAAAAAAAAAAAAAAAGGCTTGTTGATATGCTCTTTTCCATATAATGAATTAGTCCCAGCTGTCAGTCATTAATAATAATAATTTAATAAACATCTCTTATTTGAGTTTTAAATCCCCTGTAAAGCCACTCTTTCATCTGTTTCCTGCACCTCTGCTCATGCCTTGATGTGACTGTGCGATCACTTGCTGGGAAGAGTGCTTTAGCAACAAGAACAAAAGTAGCATTACTTTATAGACTACACTGCGTGACTATGCAGTCAGTTCTAATCATCCTTGATTCGGCCGTGAATATCCAAGCCTTTATCAGATGATTGGGTTGTCAATAAGCAGCTTTATTAGAGGATATGCAGACAGAGCTCACACTGAGAAATCAAGGATATGCAGCAATATTGTTAAACATTTATGCAAAAGAGATCTGATCAGAACTAACCTCCAGGCGGCGAGTTGCCCGACACAAGCAAATGTGTTGTGGCGAGAAAGCGCAGACACATTTGCTCAAAGTTAAGAAAAAAGGTCTGAGTATTATGTTCCGTCTACTCTGCAGCCTGGCAACCGCTTCCACCTGTCAAATCTTTCAGATATTTGAGTCCAGTAGGCCTCCCTGTTCGGCCAGAAATAGACGATCGATGTCTTCATTGCTGTGAAAGTGTGTAGCACTGCTGAGGAGGCAAAAAAATATTCTAACAATTTGATTACAGTGAGACTGATGTACCTCGCGGTGCTAATAAAACAACACCATCTATTTGCTCAACAGTTTATTAGCAAATATGAAACACATTAAACAGTGGGAGGCTGTAGAAATGTGTTTTTCTGAAAGATTGCAGCATAAACACTGATAAATCATGTTCTGGTGTGGAGGGAACACATTGGCTGATAGAGTTACTGCTTTAATCCATAATCTTGAATTTAAGTAACAGAGTTTTATGACAATTTGGACATTTTATGCATCATCAAACACTATTTTCTCTTCAGCTGAATCATCCAACCAAACTTTTTTCCAAGATAATTCAAACTCATTAGATTTTCCAATGAAATCATTATTTAAATTACCTTTTGCAATTCAAATCAACAAATTAGAACCCTTGAGAGATAATTTCATCATCTCCATATTCATCCACAGCCCTGGCAACAACACGTTTCTCCCCGATGGGTGTTATTAAATACATTACATTCCCACCCCAAACCAAAGTGCAATGCTCAGGCAAAGCCCCGGAACTGAAAGGCTTTAGATAACAAGAGAACGCTGTCATATTATTCTGTATTCTGTCACTGAGGAATGCATTTTATTGTAGCCATGCTGTTGTGTGAAAGGATATGTCAATGTGACCCTGGTTGGCAAATTGGACAGAAATTAGAATTATCAATTTGACCCAGATTCTCAGAGGAGTTCATCTCAAGTGAAAACACTCATTGAACAGATACTTTATACGTTAATTTATTATGATTTCCAACCATACAATTAGTTAAGAGATAATCTGTGTGTAATGTATGTGTAGAACACCTTAGTGCAGTTTTACATGAAATCTTTGAGTGCTTTGAACAACTGTCTGCTCATCTCTTTAGAAAGTGATCAAAGTCCTGTGATGAGGAAAAGTTGTTGTCCTTTTAAACCCCGGCAGAAAAAAAGTCTCATCTCAGAAAATCCACATGTACGATCTCCTTTTAACACTCACTGTCATTGCTGGGCAGTAACACATAATTACTGATGTGTAGGCTAATTAGAGTAAAGTATGGGTGACAGCTTGTCAGCTGGGTGGACATGTTTCGTGGTCCCTTGTGTGTTTGCTTGGAGCTGGCACTGGAAAGAAAACTGACTCCTGGTAACCTCGAAGCTGTTTTTATTGTGATGCTTTGTGTTCTTTGTTTACCGGCTCACTTACATTATTAAATCTTAAGCCGAAATTGGAGAACTTTGGAAGTGCTGTGCGAAGCCTCTAATGATGCTTGGAAGTTAAACTGCACCATGGCTAATGTATAGACGAGGGCCTAAACATTAAAAGGGTCAGGGTGTACACTTGTGATGGTGGAGTAGCTTGTTGCAGCTGAACACCCCTCCACTCACTTTCCAGTAGTTTTTCATAGTTTCACTTGAACATCATAAAATATGTACGTATATCTTTCAGCAGTGTCAAAGGCAGGAGTTTCTTTCCCCCTTTGCACACAACTTGATTAAAATGGCCCTCTCTCCTCCCCTGCCTCCAGGCTCCTCGACCTGCCACTAACACCCCTCTTGTCTCTCGCTGTTCCGTCGTTATCACAGCCAGCTTGCCTGTCCCGAATGCCCTTCCTCCATTTCTTCTGTTTTTTTTTTGTTTTTTTTCCATACACCACCTGCCTTCAAATGCCCACCTTGCGTCTCAACTTCAGAGAACACGCCACCTCCAGCCTCCTCTGCCGGTTTGCATCTCTTCAGTCGATTGGCTCGGGAACTGTAACACGAGCATAAGCAGCTCAGATCATTAAAATAAGAAGCAAACATTAGTTGTACACGTGTAGGATGGGACCCACAGTATTCATGTTACTACAGACGAGTAACATGAGAGGGGTGTTTTTCAGGAAATGAGCCAAGAGGACAGATAGAACATTTGTAATCATGTATGAACATTAGTGGTAGATGTAGCCTGTTCTTTTTAGCATTCAAAGTCCACACAAAGAAATGTAAATCATTTTTTTTGTAGCTTATCCACTTTATCTCCAAATTATCCTATTGCCATATTCAAGTCCTACACTGGCAGCTGCTTTGGTAATGAGTAGCTACTCATTAACGCTGAAGTTTCAAGGCGCCATGTGGAGTTTCTGACCACCACTGGCTCCATGGCGCCATGTTTTTAATGTTACTCTTCTCCAGCAAAAGCTGCCTGCACAATCTCCAAAATGAAAGATTAAAGTCCTCAATTCCTAATTTCCCGTGGGGAATTAATTATAAAAATATATATATTTAAAAAAAACTGGTGCTCTCACATTTGAGTAGTAGCTGAGTCGATACACTTTGGTTTTGGCTCATTGAGGCATCATCATGTGGTAATTTTGGTGAATAATTTGACACAATTAACATTTCAAAGAACAGAAAATCTTTTATTTCTATGAAGCATTAATACACTTGTTCACTTGCTTCTTCCCTGGTTAGGAACGTCACACTTGATATGAATTGGTTTTAGTTTTTTGTTATTATAAAATAAATCTAGTCTATATATTTGCTCTCAAGTGTGGTGGAAGTGTGATTATATAAACAATTATTTTAAAGATAAAAAGTGTTAAGGAACAAACTGCTGCTCCACTTTCTCGTCCAGTTCCCCTTGAAATGCAAAGACACTTTCTGCATTGAGAAAAAGAAACTTTCCTCCTATAGAGGTAATTTTTCTCTTATTCTAGGTCATTGTTAACAGGTAGTCAAGAGAGACATAAAATCCCTCCCCTCATCCATCCCTGGCCTTGAGGTGTATCACACCGTTTATCTTCTTCCTCCTCTACCCCACATCTTTCTTCATTTCGGTAACAGCTGTCCGCAGTGCAAACACGCCGTCAGGGGTCAGAGCTTCGTGACGGTTTCATCGAAGTTCAATTTTAAGACTGAGGGATTTACATCCCAGAAAAATGAGTGGCACTTTTTTGAATATCATTCTCTTGACATTTTCTGACTTCTGATTTGGAGATATTCTAAACTTTTTTTTTTTTTTTTCCCTTTTTTAAAAAAAAAAAGTCTTCCTGACTCCTTCCTAATAATCTCTTCTTGTGCATTCATTACTGCTCCGCGCACAAACAAACGTCTCCTCTCTGGCAGATTTGCGACTGTGATCCTGGGTGTAATCTGTGAATGGCTTTGTCAACATCGCCAGCTGCCTATTCTAGTTATTGTTACGTTCCAGGAAGTGGGAACAGAGATGGAGGTGAGAGTGAAGGACAGATTGAACATTAAATGAAAGGGGGAGAGGAAAGAGAGAGTGAAATAGGGTAGAGCGACACTGAGAGGAGGGAATCGCTCAATCGTTTCTGTGGAAGAAAGAAGGTATGAATATTCCAATTTTACCCTGCTCATTAGCGATGGCTGCCTCTTCCTTTGGGGGAAGGCTCCGCTCGTGTTTGTTTCCAGGCTGATTATTTGCATGATGTATTCCACAGTTTTCGAATCAGTGATGGGAGATGGATGACGTTCTGGCAGGCTGACAATGAGGCCTAGGGGGCGCCGAGGCAGACACAGTCAGCTTTATTCAATGCATAGATCAAAAGGCCACGCTTCTTTACCCCAAATTAGTCACCACTTCACAGTCAGTAAAGCTCCCAACATCTACACTGACACGCACAGCCTCCTAAACAAAGATGGAAATTTTGAAAACACACAGTCGACATCTGTGTTTTGGCAAGAGTCTCATTTTGTTTTGGATAGCGCAAGGAAGCCATTGCTTGGTGTTTTTGGTGTGTGTGTGTGTGTCGGGGGGAAGGCCACAGCTGAACACCTGCACATTGTGTTGATCACATCACCATCACTGTTATAAATTAGCTAAGGAGGAGTCAGCATTTTATCAACCAGCAGGACGACAATTAAGATTTTGCTGCTGAGGAGTGATTCGTAAAGTGCACAAACTAACATGAGCATTGCTGTTAATTCCAGTTACTGCCACTTAATAGTTATTTAAATATCTTGTCTTACATTTCCACAAAGATAAGTGTAAACACTAGAGGTTAATGTCCTCTGGTACGCGCCATGTCCTCGTGAGCACAATAATGGAGATTTTGATTATAAAATCCTCTGATCTTTGCTTTGAGCGTGAACCGTTAATGAATTAATTTATGACAGACAGAACAAGATAATTAGCAACTTTCCTGATCATTGAATAATTGAAGTAATTTATTTCATTTAAGTGCAAAACACACTGAGTTTTCACAAGTTATTAATGCAGCTCTGAACTCAGGCAAAATATTGTATTGTTTTTGATGATGCCACCTTGCTGTAGTTCTTTCCATATCAGAGAACGCGAGGTACCTCTGATAGTACTTCATAGTTATTCATTTTTCCTATATTAACCTAGCTGCATAAATACATATTTTGTTTTTATTTTAGTCAATTTGTCAAACAAATACTGCAGTCTGTCTCTCTCTGTGTTCTTACTCTTTGTGAGTGTCCTTGACGTGCCGCTGTGACACAACAATTTCCCAATTTATTGGGATCAATAGAGTTCATCTGTTCTATTCTAAACACTTCCAGGAGCCAGGAGGACACCTCCTAGCACCGTTTCATCAGCTCCCCTGGATGCCTTTAATGTACTGCATAATGAAATGCAGCAATGAGCGTGCAACAGCTTTTAATTTTAGATAAATACAAAATACACAGTCACGCAGCACCGGCCCATCATAGTGAAGCAGATTGCGCCTGATTAAGCTTCGCACATGACTCTGATGCCTTCCCAGCATGATGTCCACCTCCCCTCGCCGCTCTTTCTCTTTTCACGCCTCTTCTGTCTCTGCTCGGCTCCCCCTTCGTCTTCCCTCCCTCACTTTGCAGAAGAGCCTGCAGTCGCATTAGCTCAGAGCAGTGGCGCGAAACCGAGATGCCCCCCCCTGCGGTGCAACAGCTATCTATAGATTTTAGCAGCTCCACAAACTATCTGTTGGTCTCCGTTCCTGAGAAAGAGGCAGGTGTGTACTTCCGCACATGCCCCTCAGCCAAGAGGTATAATGGTGAGGTTTCATCAAGCGGATTGATAGTGATTTGCTTTATAGGCGACAGGCTTCGAATTAGGGAAGTGAGAGGAAAGTGAGTGGAGCATGAGGAGGAAGGAGTAACGGTTAAGAGATGGGGAAGACGTGCAGGTGAGAAGAAGACTTAAGGACGAGACAATGAGAGACACAGAACATACAGAAACTGTGAAAGTTGAGGTGTTAAACAACAACGGTGCTCACCATATGCTTGGACTGAGAGAACAGTAACGGACAATTAACAGTCACTTCACAAGTGTCACAAGCCAGGACAGGAAATTCTCCACAATAACACCGTGGTGACGCATCCAAGCAAAGATGTAAACCATTTATAAAGTCCTGAAGAGTCGTTACATTTGGTGCTCTTCACTTTTCAACAGCATTGACTATAAGAAAATAGCAGCAATCGAAGAAAAAACAATAAAACATTTGTGATCTCTTGATTCACTTTGGACCTAACAACTGCAGAACAGAAGTAGAGCAGCCGGCAGATCGATCCCCATCTCCCCAAAAGGTCCTGGGGCAAGATATTAGAGCCCACATTGACCACGATGATCGTTTCAGTGTGAAAGACATGCATGCGCTGTATGAATTTGTCTGTTATGGAAATGCCAGAGTTTTTACAAACAACTATAACTTAACCTTAAACTTTTGGCTTCTTTTTTTGTCCATCACTTGACCATTACCTTGCAAGTCTTTGCTGGCAGACACACACACACACACACCTGCAGCTCTAAATGGCTTCTGTAAACAGGTTATTAGAATGCGTTCAGGGACGATAGGGACAGATTGTAATGCCTCTATAATGATGCGGGCAGAGCTAAGGTCGAACAGATTGCCTGGGATGACAGTGTCTGAACTTCATCTGCATCCAAATTTTAAATTACTGGTTTATTTTTAATTAAAAAACAATGAGGAACATTTGATGCTTTGAATAAGAATATCCAACTACTCTAATTATTTCACTTTTGGTGAGATTGAAAACATTTTTTTGGCATTGCATTGTCGGGGGAAAAAAAAAAAAGGAAAAGCCCAGTTATCAGCTCAGTGAAATGCTGCATTAGCTGAGAATGACACGTACAAGACAGCGACATCTCGATCCAGGGGGCCTCAGCAGAGTTTAACTGGGCAAGGCGGACGACATGCCTAAAGACTCCGAGGAGTTACAGCCGCGAAACCACACAGCCCTTTCAGTATCAGATCCAAAATTGAATTTTCTGCTCTGTCGCATGTTGCTTGTTGAGATGGAGACCGGGCGAGCCGTGAGGGGAGGGGCGGAGGTGGGGGGGTGGGGGTGGGGGGGGCAGCGTTCTTTGAATCTCTTAACCTTTACGGCTTGTTGCAGTATCAAGCCCTGCGGACAAGATCGGACGCTGACACGTTTGTCGAGGGATGACAAATTAGCTGTCCTTCCAGATGCCTGATTGCCTGACCTTTATTCACTAAGTGGTGGTGGTGATGAGGGGAGGGAGGGCAGGGGGGAGGGGGGTGGAGTTGACAGCAGTAAATGGTGCCCGTGTCAATGAGGGACCCGTGCAGGAAATGCACATTTCACCCCGTCTATTAGCAGTTCTGAACAAGCATGATGGACGCACATCCAAGAGCAATGTGTCCCTCTTCTTCTGACCCAGTTGTTGTGTAATGGTTGTCATGGATCTGTGCTGCCTTAAAAATTCCATATAGCATTTTTAGATTAAAACCAAATATGCTTGAAAAACAATTTCCCTTCCTCTCTTAGATCACATTTTTTTTATTTCATATCAACTACTTCATGGGCTCTCACACAATATTTCCTGCAAAACGACTTGAGGATGACAACATTGTGGTATTGGAAAACAAGACACTAAAACATCTGGGGCTTCAGATACATCTTACATGTGGGTCAGAGGAAGGGAGAGATTGATTACCAGATTTCAGAAAGTGATGTGTCAGTTAGTATTGCTGTTAAAATTATTCATTAAAAGACACTTTGGGGAATTCTAGACTGAATCTGAAGTCGGTCGTTTGTCTGTTTTATGACAGTGTGGGATGCAGGGCGACTTAGGTGCATGATCCTCCAACTCAAATGTTACTGACCATACCTCTGTCTTTATGCTATACATGAATGCGTGTCTTTAGTTTGCTGATGTGCTTGAAAGCGTGGAACCAACAGCGCACAGTTATGGATAGAAGTAAACTAAATACAAATAATGTATAAGGACACGTGTCCTTGTTTTTTTTGTCTCCCAGCAAACGGAGCCGATGCAACCATAACCTTGACTTTTCTTTGTCCTTTGGTTGGTTAAGTCTAAAGGTTTCGCTGCATGCTTGTGAGGCAGTTCCATGCACGGTAAACTTTACCCAAGTGCATCTTCTCATACCTAATTGAGTTAGAGGATGCCATCTCCTTTGAGAACAGGACATTAAGCTCCCCTCTCAGGGAATGACAGGGAAAGTAAATCACTTTTAATTAGAATAAACCTAAAGATTAGATCTGGCCTTTCCCTCCCAGTCATTTGCATATAGCTCTTCTCAATACGATGCAGCCGCCGGTGGCTGATAAGTGGGATTTGGTGATGGGAGGGGAGGGGGAGTGGGAGGGGGATGGCTTGCTAGTATGCTACAGCCAGAATTGCTCAACAGGTGATATATAGAAAATACCTGAGGGTAATCCCTTGTATTTATTCATGCATTTTTGTTGGAATGGTTTTTGCTTGGTTTGTAGAATTTTGCAGCAAATTCATTTCTACAGATAAGGGGCACAGAGGGATTTAACAAACCACTCTTAATATTGAGTCCAGGGCTTATTTCAGGCTTGAAGTTTCAAGTTATTACTGTAAATGTACTTGAGATATCCATTGTTTCTTTTGTTTTCTTTTTTTTGTATTTAAATATTTGTGGAAAACCCTCAGTCATTTAATGAAAAAGCAAATTGTTTTAGCTTAGATCCAACTGAAATAGACATGTACATATATAAATAATAATAATAATTGCATTTGCAGTTCAAACCCAAACTATTTAACATTTCCTGAAAGCACTCCTCCTCCTCATTGCATACTGAAGAATAATAAGCATAATGATCTCAAAGTCAAATATAACCTGTGCATACATTGTTGTGCACATTCCAACTTCTTGATGAGCAAAACACATCGGGAGATTTAATCGTGAGACTGAGTCACATCATGAACCAGCTCACTCACTTCTTCCTGGTGACAGAGGACTTGCTGCTTCACCGACACAAACAAACGCCACCGCACTCGCTTTCTTTGTTAAATCACCAAAGCCAGTCAAGTTATTTTTAGTTGAGGATGTTCCCTCTGTGACTTTATGTGTTTGATCTTCAGGAACATCTCTAAATAGGCTCAGAGGCTCTGTGTCTGTAAATGACTTGGCAGCTGCGGGGACTGGACTCTATGAAGCTGGAGGGAGGAGTTCTTAAAAAGGAGGGATGAGGGCAGAGCTAGAGAGAGGAAGGACAGATGAGGGACAGAGCTGGAGACAGTTAGAGAGTGAACCACGCTGAGGTAGACGTGAGGGGACGTGTCCCAATCTCCTCACATTCAGAGGTGACAGTCCATCTGTCACCAGCGTGGAAGTCCGCAGGGGGATCAATGTCTGCTGAGGTGGCCAAACCGAAAGCTATCTGCATCCCCATTAGTATTCCTCCGCAGTGGGGCCTGGCCGTATCGCGTCGGCCTTCTAGTGCCACCAGCAGCGCAGGTGCCACGTCGATAGATTGATAAGACAAGCCGGACGTAGCCCTGGAATGCCTGCAACTGTACAGGCGCTTCAACCCCCTCTGGGATAAAGTTCCCAAGTCTCAGGCGAGCACTTTCACACGCGCGTAACACATGCACGTGAAGCAAGGGGACACACACGAGTAGGCAAACACACATGCGGCCAGCAGATATGGACATCTTACAAGGATGAATGGCCGGCGTGCGAAGGACGACAGGACAGCATAATAAAAGCAAGATGAGGCATTAATCCTCCTTGTGGGGTTCGCTGATGTTTGCAGCATTACGGCAGGCCACTAACATTTTTCACATCCGAGAGAGCAGCGGGGAATTAGAGGGCCGGCGGTAAGCGTGACACTAAATCACAGTGTTGTGCTTGGCATGTTGTGTCATCATTAAAAAAGATCTGGTCGGTGGGGAGCTGCAGTGTTCGTTCCAGTAAAACACAGGTGGAACAGTCACAACCTATATTGTTTGGAGGAATAATCCACATTTCTCTCCAATATCAGTTCAATTGAATATGAAGTAACAGCCACCAAGTTGTTAGCTTAGCATAGATACTCAGGTATTAAGGATAATCTCTGAAATCTCTCACTTATCAAATTTTTAGTGCTTTCTGAATATTAATTGGAAATAACCTAATCCTATATACTAATATACTCATTGTATCCCATAGTACATCAAGGAAACTGGTGACCATATATACAGTACTATGATGCACTGAACGCAGCAACTCAATCAGAATTCAATTTTTGCAGGATTTTTTTCCATTGGACAGACTCTGACAGATGTCCTTCATCCTGCTGAAGAGTGTCCTCTCCCGCAAACTGGCAAATCTGTCATTATATTAGCAATTTGCAAAGGTGCAAGTGCACCTGGCTTATAAAGGGAAATCGGATATGCCACTCAGATTGTCTGCTTATTCACAAATCACACCGGTGGTTAATAAAGTGATAATGTACAACCCCTTTTAAACCATGCACCGGGCACAGCGACCTTTATTTCTGCTGTTAAACCAACAAAAGTGGATTTGGCTACGCCATGAATTCACTTCAAAACGTGTACTTAGATTGTTAACACAGAGTCCACGGATAGTAACTAAAAACTAACCTTTGTTTTGTTTTTTTGTTTTTTCAAAAACTGGGCCACAGGCTACCATCCCTCCATATGACTATTTACCTGATTTTCAGGGCCAAGTTTCAGGCCAGTTAATAAAAAAAAAAAAAAAAGAAAAGAAACAAGTGAGCACTCCATTTTATGAGAGGAGATGACCTTTACATGGCTACGGCTACACTGAGGGGGTTTCAAGCCACCAATTAGGACTCCCTCTCTGCACTAGTGTGATCTCTGGTCTCGGGTAGACTTGCATCCCATCAACAACATCAGCATATAAAGCAGGAGCTGGGACACACGTGCACGCAATTTGGTCCAAAACAAATGGATGCAAAAGGGGATCCTCACGTTGAGGTCATGCTGCTTAATGCTGTGACAGTTGCTGTGCATCAACACTTTACTTTATGTTAATATTAATATTCAATGTTATAATATATCATTAGTATATTATATAACAATTTATGATTTTTAAAAATAAATACAAAGGGCAATATTCAGGCAGTATATTTTGAGTGGAAATGATATGGTTTATTATTTATTTTCTTTTAGAAATCTCTTTATAGCATATTATGTTAAAGGATGGATGAAGGACATGTGTATAGATGAAATAAATAAATGTAGAGGAGCTGTGGAGGACTCTGGCCAACCAAGATTAAAAAAAAAAAAAAAAATTAAAAAGCGAACGTAGCCAGTACCTTAGAGAAGGGCTATTTCTGTAGCATGGTCGTTTGGGGTATGAAAAGTCTGACATGGACCAGAAAAAAAAAACTACTATGCCACAGACCTGTCCCCACAACAGACTCCAAACAACACTAACCTCTTTTACCACCCACGCATGAATCATGTCTAGCAGCGCAGAGCCAGAAAAGTAGTCGACTGCTGAAAACAAACCCCAAACTCAGGCACTGCAACAAGGTTTTGCCCACAGCGCAACATATGGCGAAGAATCAGAGATGGAAGGGGATAACGGCTGCTGTTGCAACTTAGCATCTGCAGAAACACGGCCCCAATTGACATGGTAATATGTTATCTGGATATGAAGCGCTCTAAATCAAATCCTGGTCATACCAAATGGGCTGTGGACTGAGGGACGAAAATCAGAGGGTCTTTACTTATATCTATGAAAGATGACAAGAAATGCAGGCATGTACTTGGAGGGTTCTGCTCCAGTAAGCACACTAACAATGTGGTCAAGGGCAAGCATAATAATGAATTGATTGTCCTCTGAGAGTGTCATAATGAATGTGAATCAGACTATGCAGCGTGCTTTTAACAATCAATATGCCTATGAATTGCCACCCCCGTCCAGGTGATTGATTGTGTTCATTTCTATTTAAGTATAATGCAGGGTTAGATCAATTATGAATATATTTGATGCTCCCATAAATAAAAGCATCAAAGCGAAAAACAAAAGGTTAAAAAAATCTTCTCTCAATCGATTTTTTTTTTTTTTAACTTGGAATTGAAGGGAGGAGGGAAAGTGTACATGTGTTAGAATTAATGTGCAAAGAGTTGTCAATATTCCTGAAGTGTGGCACATGCAGTGCCCAGCTATGGTGCTGCATTAAGCTTTCATGAAACTGAAAGTTAATTAGATGTGATGACTGAACTCCCGGGATCGTAATTAGCCAAACTGCGTGACTGCTCTCCTGTAATTAAATGTCATTTTCTTTCAGTTCACTGAGCCTGCAAAAAGAAGGAAGGAGAAGAAGAACACCATTGCAGAAAATGTCAGTTGAAACAAATTCACCTGTGCCCTGTGGCCTGATCCTGGACACTTTTGGAACTAGGGGATGTCCGGGAAGTGGATTTAAAAGCTGCTTGTCAGTACTTCACAGTGAAGTCTTAAAATGACCTCCTGCCGCTTGATGCGCTCACCCTGGTTTCATAACACTCTCCAACTATAGTATCAAGCGTTTGGGCGGTTGCCGTGGAGATCTCGTAAATGAGCGGAAACACTCAAGGTTAAAGTGTGAAGGTGGGAAAGGAGGAGAGGTCATATCTGCAGGTGAAAATGAAATCGGCGCTGTCGCCCTGACAGGTGTCATACCGTATGAGGATAACTCCGGGGATGAGAGGAGAGGGGAGCCGGTCCAACAGAGTAAACGGCAGGTCTCTTGTCATGTGTTAGAGGAGAGGAGTCAAAGCTGCAGGAACCAACCACTGACTGACACCAGAGGACAGTCACGACAACAACAACCAGCAGAACCTCTGCAGGGGAACTCGGCACTGCCGGATAAAAGAAGGAAAAAGACGGACGCAGGTTAACTCTATTTTTAAATTGATCAACGAAGAGCAGTTTAACCCCTGAAGACCGGAGATGTCTACGTGCTCATTACTTTAGTGCCCGATCATTAGTAATCATACGTATGTCAGCAGACCAGTACTGCCAGTTTAACCTATCAGAGGGGACATCCTCCTCTTTCCACAGCGAGAATATGCCTTACCTCTTTGGCATCCCACCTGTGAGTAATTCCCAGTTTTCCCAGTACACCATTCAAGCTGCTACCTCAGCTAATTTTATTTCTGACTCTGACTTTGTGAATTAAATTATGTTGTGCTTTTATGAACCTCACACTTTCCAGTGTAATAACACACTTCCTCTGTACGTCTCTTTCTGAGCGTGTCAGCCACGTCTCTGAGGGCACATCCATGAGCGCATGCATGGATGGGGGGGATGTCATTGATAGGAACACCCACAGGCTATGGTCTCTATAACAATCACTCATTTTACTGTCTCTGCATTTGCAATATCGTTGACGGAGGCAGGGTGAGCAATGTGAGTGGGGAACCTAATTACCTCAAGCCCGATGGACAGAAAATGATCACTGCGAATGTAATAAGACTTTAAGTTGTTTGCCTGAGAAAACGACCTGGGCCCGCCCCCCCCGCTGTGTTTTGAATTAGAAAAACGACAGGTTGAAAACCCACCTGTGTCTCTGACTCAATCTCTAATGGGGAGTTACTCCAGCCCTCGTCTCTGCAACATTTTCTACATGTAAATTGATCTGTCATGGGCCTGGTTTGAGACCCTTTTAATGTCAAACACCCCCCATCCAGAACACCGGGGTTCCTTTTGATAAAGTTTAGACCAAATACAACTTTCGTTGTCTGTTGAGCCTTGTTCTGATATAGAAAAAAAACACATTTCTCTATTTTAATAGTGATTTCTAACATTGTAAAAAGACCAGACCTCCAAGATTAGCACAAGCTCCCATTGCACACTGGGTTCACAGAGGATGATGCATCCTTTAGTTGGAATATAGGTTTATACATTTATGTCATCGATATCACCCTCACTGCTTCCTGTTGATTCTCATAATGGACCTGTCAGACCTGCATTAAGTTTGCTAATCCAAACCAAACATTTCCCACTGCTGTGATTTCATAAATGCATTCAATTGGCAAAAAACATGCTGGGGCTTTTATTGTGACGCAGTCGCAGGTATAACGTATAATGTATGAGTCACTGAGTTTTGGCAGTGGTTTATGAAAATTCCATCTAAAAAAAAGGAGAAAAACTGTTATTTTGGCCATGGTGCATGAGTTTTATATATCATAGGGAGAATGTGAACAAGGAGCAGTGACAGTGAATATTTTTGATTAAGTGTTGGAGGCAGCAGCCTGCGAACCGAAGGTAACCACCTCCCCCGGGGCCATGTTGTTGTTGGGAGAACTACCTGCGGTGTGTGCAGTATAAAATCAGATCTGATGGTGGTGCATTATAAACACATTCACCAGTTGCTCCTCTGCTGTATTTCAAATGCATGCACTGGTCAATGAGAGTCTAATGTAGCAAACCACCAACACCAAAGTATTAAAGGAATACTGCTCACAGGTTTGTTTTGTAAACATAAACTAAATTATGTGACAGTTTCTTTGATTTCACACTTAATTGCTGGTTTTAATCACCTTTATAACGACTTTATAAATTAATTAACGTGTATATGTCAAATGTGGTTTCTAACACCACCGTCTGTTTCAAAGTGGGCCTTGCAGGGCCAATGCTTGCAGACAATCAGACATGAAAGTCTATGTGCACAGTTCTCAGCCCTGCCTCCCAGCACTGTGTTCTCGAGGCACTTTTTTTGAAATTTTGCGAAGTTACTCTTTAAAGTCAAAGTCCATTTATATACATTTCAATTCTTTTCATTTCAGAGGTGTGTTTCAAGAATGGAAGAGGAGGTTGAACCAATGAAGCAAAGTCTCAGTGAAAGAGAAGAGGCATGGAGCTGTAGAGGGTGAGTATTACGGATCCATCATCTGAATATTATTCCAGGGGGAGTCTTTTATGGAGGCTTTAAATTGGATGATTTAATGACTGCAGCAGTCTATGTAATATAATCACATTAAACTCCCTAAAAGAGCCTCCTAAATTCTCCTTATGTTCGCCCGATCCCGTGTCGCTGCAGACCTGAGGTGGAAAACAAACTGCTGTGATTTCGCTGAACAAATGATTTCCCACTGTCAACCCTAAGGCATGGACACCAAAACAAGTTGATGTAGTCTACATCAACTCCCTCTGACCCAACAATGAGCTATCTTGACCTTTGCATTTCACCCCCAGCTTTCTATAGCATCATCTGTCCTCTGGCTATAATGTCGCTGTACATTCTGCCTGACTATCTGGCTGCCCCTGGGCACTTAAGGTGTCTACTGCTAATTCCACCTGAGCCCTTAATTACCTCATTAATTTAGGCTGACAGGGTAGGTTAAAACCCCTCTGTGATCCCCAGGCTCCATACACAGACATTAGCCACTGAATGGGAGGCCACAACCTGGCCCCCTTTTTGAGACCCTTAAGTGTTTAACAAGGTTTATACCTAATCCACAACTTTATCTTTATGGATCTTGTTTTTTTTTTTTTTTTCAAATGCAGTTTAATTGCTGATTGGCTTCCAGTTGAACTGACATCATCTCAGTGCTTAGCGACTGTGGAAAGTCTTGTCTGAAAGGTGGTTTCAGGGACATTACCCTCAATGTGGCAGCTAAGCTAGGATAGCGCCCCTTATGAAACCATTGGTTGAGGATTTCCTCTCTGGCTTTAGCTAAGCCATCTCCCATCTGGATCTGTTCTATAAAGGTGGTCACTGAAGGACAGGGAGCGAGAGGAATACAATGGCTCCAAGCCTCCTGGAGATGTTATCTAAACAGAGGAGTAATAATGGGGCGGCTCAGAGCGGGTTTATATTGGTCCTGACTGGATGGCATAGAGGAGAGAGAAGCACCATCACACATGTCCGGCCTTGACTGAAGATGGGATTAGGGCGAGAGAGCAGAGGATGGACAGACAGTGATATAGAACAGACATGTAGGAAGCGATAGTGAAGGAGACTAGGAGAGGGTGAAGGAAAGGATGACAGAGAGGAAGATTGATGGCTGAATCGTCCTCGGTAGGCGTTTTTTTTTTTTTTTTTTTTAAATGCCCCCCATGTCTCTAGACGACGTTGGCGTCCAAGGGCCTCCACTTATGCCACAGTGGAGAGAGACTGGCAGATGGTGACGGAGGGGAAGTGTGCGATAAGAATCACCGAACCGTTGAGCAGATAGAAAAAGAAATGGGGAGATGGTTTGCGATGGTAAAGTTTGTCAGAGGAAATGGTTGAATAGAGTTTGGGGAAAAGGGATTCCTATTACGTTTTAAAACACACACACACAAGGCTTTCCAGAACAGCATGCATTTTTAGAAAATGTTTCAGAAATAACATGGTGCAAGTGAAATCTATTTGGCTCTTGCTGAGCTCCTCTCTCCACATACAGGCCAGAGCAGCAGCTTGGGCTGAATGGCGTAATTTCATCTAATATGGAAAATCAATTGCTTAATTAAATTGCAAGGACAAAACCGTCCCTGACAGTTTCAGTGTTGCCATTGTCGTCAGTAGGGGTTTCAATGAAAGCACTGACTACCCAGGGAGTCAAGCTTTCATTGATTGGTTTAGGTGTAATTGTTTAAACTCTGTGGAACTGACAGAATAGTCTGAGAACTGTTGCCAAGCGAAAATGCAAAACGTCACTGTAATGTGAAATTTAAACTTGAATTTAAAGTGGAACGGATGTTTGCAGCTGTGGCGTTGCAGGTTCACCTCAAAAAAGTAAAAAAAAATACATATATATATATATATGCACCATAGGAGGTCAGAGCCTCACAAACACCTGTAGTATGGATTCACTTTACAAAGTGTACACAGCTGAATCTCTTATTAACTATGAATGCAGTGTTTGCCATCACACGTTTCCATGGCCCGGGGCTACAAGCGCTGCAGCACGGATCGCAGGAGTCAACGCACCATAAACCAATCATGGTGTGCAATGCGAGCCGTGTATTTAGTTCAGCTTGTACAAAAACGAGAGCCACACATCAAGCACAGCAAAAGAACCCGTAAATGGATTTATTCTCTCAATCATGTCAGACCTTTTGACTTTCATGTCCAGAGTTCACTGATTTGGAAGAGCAAAGATTTGCCACTTGAATGACTGTGTCAATTTTTATTTTTTTTTTTCATAGTTCAGGGTATAATGAAAAATATCATCCCTTTATGTCTTTTTGTAAATATATTATAGGCAAACAATTTATTAGTGCAATTTGAGGAGCACTGTATTGTAATATCAATGAATTAAGGAATACCTTTATTCATATAAATGGTTGTGTTGATGTTATTTGAAATTATTCAGATACTAAACGTCTTATATTTCATAAAACTCTTAAGACAAAGCATTGCATTACTCCAAGTTTAATATTTACTTCTTCAAGCTTGCAACTTTGTTTTTAGATTCAAACTCAACACAAAACACCTAGAGGTGACAAGAACTGTAATAAATGGAGGGGAAAAAAGGGTTAGAGATATGAAAACTTTTCCCATATCAACTTTGCAACTAGGCCAAAACTAACACCAAGCAATAAATCATGCCAATTCTCAACAAATAACCTGATAATAGTCAAGGCTACTGCATTAAAGTAGGGATGAAGTCCAGTATGTCCTTCCCATACCTGCGGGCTCACTGCCCTCCCTTTCAAAAACACATTGAATAAACTATTCTGGCAATTCACAGGTCCATTAAATCAACTGGGATAGAGGCAGATCGTAGAGGGGAGAGGTATTACATTTGTGTTATTGGTCAAATCTTGCTGGACTGTGATATGAAAAAAAGTGTGATACCCAGCTCAGACTGTGCAAATCAAGAACGAGAGAGAGAGAGAGAGAGAGAGAGAGAGAGAGAGAAGAGCGCTACGGACGGGGGGGGATATGTCACAGCTATGTCCTTTCTGATAAGTGAGTTTTCACTTGCCTTCAACCCCCTCCCTGCAATAATAAGAGTTGACACCTATTTGTGACATATGACTGTGTTTCTGATTGCCTGGGGCATGATAGCATCCCGACACCCCGCTCAGCTGCCGATGGAGGGATAGCGAAAGTGAGCGATGGGAAAATAGAGGGGTTTGTGGCTCAAATGCGCTGGTCACTGCAATGCTATCTGCGAAAGATATGGAGGCCATTTGTGTGTGTGTGTGTGTGTGTGGGGGTGGGTGGATGGATGTAGACAAACTGGAATGTGTTGCCTGCTTTTAGATGTGTTGCTTGACATGGAGGAGTAGATAGGAAATCATTGGGTGCCTCCGGGAATCCATTTATTTACATTTCCATTTGCTGGCTGCTGGTCCTGTACAGTGTTGTGAGGCACATGTGCCTTTGAGGGGGCACATTCCCACATTCCCATGTTCCCACACCAGAGTTGAGTTATATCCCCCTGGAACCCTTGGGGTGGGTTCCTTCGCAGGTGGCCTTCTGTGAGATGTGACCAAGACGTGAAAATAGCTGTTGGGTTCTGTCAACATGGAAAATGGATGTTAAAGGGCTACAGACTGACTTTTGGTTACAGACCCAATTAAAGCAAATGAGCTACTATCCCACGTGGCCTGTATATCATGCATAGGAATGGTAATGTGTACAAGCAGGCCCCATAAAAAGAGTTTGTAAAAATGATTAAGGTAGAAGTTTCCTGTTTGTTAGTTGTTTCTTTGGGATGTGAGGTGAGAATGGCTAATAACACTAGTTAAGCCCTTCACCCAGAGTCCAAGTCACTCTATCCTCGTGCACACAGTGGGAAGGATCTGAGGTGGAAAGTTACTTTTTAAAGTAGCTTTTAAACCTTAAGGGTTTGCAGTCAACACACATAGTTCACAGAGCAGAACAGGGGTCTGACACAGAGGGTTGACACTGTGGTTTCACAGATCAATGGCCTCCCCTCTGCAGTGTCTCTGGCATGATAAAACACTCTTCACTCCGTATTCTCGGAGTCTGGGCTACAGCTAATGTGCCTCGCTGAAAAGGACGCCGAGGTTAGATGGAAATGTATGTCCCAGTGTCTGTTCCTCATCAGCCTCTGTGGGAGGGGAAGTTAAAAATGTAGAAGTTGTATAAAAGTCGTAGGAACATTTTCAGTGGATTGTGAAAAGGAAAATGGAAACGTGTGCCAGTGTGAAATAACAATCATAAAAACAATTGGAAGCAGTAACAGAAAACCTTATCGCCTCTTGTCAAACTGCCAGTGAGACAGATGATATGACCTCACTGAGTATCTTTCTCCATCTGTTTCACCTTTATTTGTTTTTACTTCCGGCCGACGATTTCTTGTTTTACTTGAAGCTAACAGTTTAAACTTATTTCTTTTATATTCAACAAATACGTTTACCTCTGTCCATGTTCTCTGACTGACCACAGATGTGGGCTACTGTAATTGGTGGTTTCTAAGAATAAATGAAGTGGACAAGATAGCACATAAAACCAGTCTATACCGAAGCATGGAAAACGTTTTTTAGTCTGTAAAACCTTTTGTATCTCTATAAAATCTTTAAGGATTTTCCTCTGGAATATCTTGAGCTACAGACCCGGCAAAGAATCCATTACATTTAATAACGTTATGCCATTCCTTTTCATTAACCTCAAACTCTGATAAAGCTCTAAAACTTTCAGCTAATAACCTTTTGAAGCTAATGGTCTACGACTGAATAATGTGAAGTCATCAGACTTAGAAGTCAATGCTGCCTCCCGACCTTACAACCTGCAATGAAATGCATCTTCAGCCTAATGTGAGAAGGAGAGCCACGATTAAATATGAGGCTTTTATTTGCTTTGACATACAGTGGAAAGCTCAACTGCAGTATATTCTTTTTTCATGGCAGGAAGGTTGCAAGCAGTCTTGATCCTGCTGGAGCACAGGTTGTACCTGAGGTGTCAGACGCCAACAATTCTTGGCCACATTGTGGAATCCTTTAACAGTGCTGACCTTTATCCAACGTGAGACGCCATGTGCTATATTTTTACCGTGTTGTTAGTCTCCCTTAGGTTCTAAAATGTCTTGTGTGTGTCATCCAGGCCACGAAAATGATGCTCTCTTCTTCCTCAAAGAACACCACCTCGTTTCAGTCCAAAGCAAGCATCTGAATTTATGTTGGGGATGTGTGCTTCACTCCACCTTAAGACTTTGTTAGCAGTGAGTTATTGTCTGCAGAGCAGTGTGAAACGTCCATGGTGACGTATTACAGCTAAGTGTCTCAAGACTGTCGGAAGTGTCACAGTTGTAGTCGGGATTCATCAAAGGAACTCTGAATTAGGAGATCGCTCGGTTGACACTGGAGAGCTTTCCCATCTAATGAAGTACCTCACATTATTGCCTTACTGATAAATTATTCAACTAAAGTCCTGGCGGGGCGGGGAGGCGGATGGGGAAGACAGACAGAGAAAAAAATAAAATAAAATAAAAATGAAGGAACCCTCATCATTTTCAGTTCATCACCTTCCTTCCATACTGCCCTGAAGATCACAGAGAATATTCACCTAATCAGATTTATGATTTATCCCATTTAAATTCAGTCGACTTTCTCGAACGCTGAGAGACGGTGGGTGGAGAAAGAGACAGACGGAGAAAGGGAGAGGTAATTTATAATCCACAGTAGAAAGACACCTAGTGTGGGTGACCTCTATTTGAATGAATAAAGACTGGAGCTTTGTATGTCCCACTATTTTGCCATTTCTAATAACCATCAATTATTAACAGGCAGTGTTTCAAGCTCAAAAATGACAGGGCACCTTCTCCCGATGTGTCCTATTATATTTTAAATGTTGAGATTTCTGCATCAGGAATGGTTGGACAGAGGCGGAGCAGTCAAAGATGAATGTCACAATGCTTTATTCTGTCGCAGTGTATGATTGTGTGATTCCATTCTTGTGTAGCCTGGACTGAAGGACAGCATCAGAGAAGCTCAAATGAGATTTTCCCATTATTATGACTCCACAATGCAGCCATCACTATGTCTGATTGGATCCCACTTTGGCTAAATTAAAATGTATTTGTGATTTTGGTGAAATGATCCTATCAGCACATTATGTGGAGGAACAGGGGGCATCCCATTACATCAGCAGTGCTTTAGTCTTTTTTTTTTTTGTCATGTCCAGAGCAGGTTTCTTTTATTTACTGATTATTAGTATATTCTATCTATTATTATTATTATTGTTTCTCTCTATCTCACTAACGTTTATTCAAGTTTGGTAATTATTTGTTATTATTTGATGCCATAAAAACAAGCGTCTCTCCCTTGATCTCTGAACTGTGCAGACTCTGGCGTAAGATGGCAGCTCACATCCAGTTAATGTCAACTAAAATGCAGCCCCAGAAATTTCCATTTCTCCCTCTTCAAAAGATCCGGAGTAGTGTGTTTAGCGTAGATGAAGCAACATTGATGAAAATGTGAGTGCCAGGCCTCAATCAAGAGAAACGGTGCAGGGCAAAGCCAGCTGGGTGCAACAGTCAGACAAGACGCCTGTGGCCAGTGCCAAGGAGCTTTAACCCCTTCAAACAAAACACCAGTGTGAATGAGAGGGGATTTTTATTTTTATTTTTTTGTAAGGCACTGTGCATTTAGCAATTCTGAGCTGATACTGCAGGACACAAAGCCGAGGGTTGAGGTCTCTGCAGATGGTGTACCACATCAATCCACTCCAGATTTTCCGCCTTGCCCTGTTTGCAGACGTCTCGCTGGGTTTGCACGTACATGCTTGCTTCCCTTCTGTCATACAGATCACAAGCCCATTCCTTCAGTGCTTTTCCTCTGACCCCAAAACACACATCCATTCCACATCACTTCAACCGCACACTTACGCTGGCAATTAGCGATCAGAAGCTGAAGAACATTCACCTTCCCATTCATGAGGTGGATCGCATATTAAAGGCTGAAATACAACATGTGGCATCTGGCCGCATTTAAAACCTTCATCACTCAGTGGAATAGTGAATTTGACTTCAGCATGTAAACTTCTTCATAGGTTAAGGCCACTGTGTTCTTTGGTATAAATACATAAGCAGGAATAGCTTGGAACTGGATGACAGCCGTTTTGTATCTCTGCAGCAAGTCGGGGGGAATATGCCAGGAAAACACTCCCCTTGTAAAATAGTGTTTATGGAGCACGGAAACTATAAAAAACATTCTTTTTTTTTTTTTTCTTTTTTTTTCCTGAGAAAGAAAATGGATATGATCTAAATTGACATTGGTTTTCCTTCTCCATTCAGTTGATGCAGAAATACGGGGACGAATAACTATACATACCTGAACCGCCACTTATGGATCAGCTGCATCAGTTATGTAATGAAATGGACAAGTGGTTAAAGGGACAAGTCCATGTAACTATCCATCCCCCCTGATTCGTATGTTTATTTGACACAACAAAAGCATCTTAAAGGATCTTGGCGTGACCCGTGCAGGTTTAATAGTGGGGTGAGGTCACAAAGCAACGTCCGACCCCAGGTTCGATTTGCTGCTTTTTTTCTCATCTTGCAACAGCGATACAGAGATTTGAATGAGCTGCAGAGAATGTTTTGTTTTCTGCAGTCTGTGTTGGTAGTTTATCAAACCAGACCACTCAAGCAATCACAATATTTACTCCTAAATATAGGCCCCCTTTTTCTGATTTCAAGAAATGTGAGGAACTTCTCCTGACTACTCAAGTCCATTTGATCTCCCACTCAAAATTCACAAACTGAATATTAAATTGGTTCAGACTTGAAGTTTAATGTTTCTGTGCATCAAGATTTTTTTTCCATGACAGATGCATCAGAAAAAAATTGTGACTTGGTGTGTAAAGCTTGAGACCTTGTAATACATATACAGTAAGTGAATCATTTAATAATATTAAAGATTAGCCTACATTTTCCACAGTGTAGCTACAGAACAGCATAGAATGAGTTTATTTTCAGATCTGCGCAGCACCTCTGTTTTTTTTTTTTGATTAGTGATATGTTCTCCAACTGAGTGTGGCGAGAGGAGCAGGTGTGTGGACAATGTTCCTCACTAACAGGAAACAAAAGTCCTGCTGAGGGGTGTAGCTGCCTTTTTTGTTGACCACTGTGCCCAGATGACGAGACTAAACACAGGTTCACACAAAAAAAAAAGTCCTGCAGGGACATATGTGGCGTGCACGTGGGAAAAAAGGAGATGCTTGCGAGCGTGTACGACAACTTAATATCAAGCTGGTGTGTACACACACCCGGCCAGGATCACTCAAAGTGAAAAGGGGTGTGAAATGAGTCTGAGATTTGTTGCACTGTGGGAAGGCTTTCAACACATGACTGAACACTGGCGAATGGTCACGGCCCCCTCACTTTGAGCTGGTCAGGCGAGGTTGAAAACAATTAGCTGCGTCACTCAGAGATGGATCTCAGTGGATCTCTGAGGAGGTTGGTGGGATGCTTGACCTCAAAGTCCTGCAGGTGAAGCTGTTTGTTGATTCATTTTGATGCCATGACCAAATTTTTGAGCTTGGGCAGCCTCGATGCTTATCTGGAGATGGCTCGTGGGGAAATGCTCCAGTCAGGTGCTGGTGAACTATTCCAGAGGAGGATGGCGAGATAACTAGATGATGATAGGATGGAAAAAAATGTAGCAAACATGATGGAAATTTGACATTTATTTATATTTATCTCCCTAGATTTAAAGTGCAATGCCACGTGATGATTGAAATATTTTTTCTGCATTACTTGGTCTAAGGTACTAATATGCAAATGATTCTATCATAGCGGCAAAAAAGAGCGTTTAAAAACTGTAGAGTGAGATGTTATGTGTGGTGACACGGTGCATGATGATGTCTGGGCAAATATCATGTATTTGCTGTATCTCTCCACGTTGGATAATCGGTGTAATCTGAAAACTGTCAAAATGAAACAATGATAGTCCACCCCATCTCCTCCCCTCTCACCCTCTCGGCAGCGTTTTATTAAAAATCCAGTCTGCGGTGAAATTTGCGTGTGACATTTGAACGGACAGCCTGGGCTCGAGCCACACTCTCTGCCCTGGTTTCATTGAGGGGCTTATTCATAAAATTGCTATAATCTCCTTCCATGTCTCATCTTATTGCATGATTGCAAGGATCAATAACTGCTTGATGTCCTTGAGGACTGTTTTAAGCATTTAAATTTGGAAGTCTGTTGAAAAAGGGTATCACCCTCAAACAAAAGCTAAATGCATGTGTGTGTGTCTGTAGTTGAAGGCCGGCCTCCTGTGCAGGCTACTGAATCTTACGCTTTGTGTGCACATTTTGAGGTGAAGCCAAGTTCTCTAGTTGATAACCCAATTCTCTTTGACTGCAGCTGAGGCTACTCAAGATTAGAATTAAACGGCTTTGTCCTCTTCCTCCCCCCTCTCTGAGTTCCATCCCTGAAAGTGACGTTTGTCCTAAAAATGTAAAATCTGATGAGAATTGATTTCTGTCTACGACCCAATGCCAAAGCTTCACTATTTAAGCCGTCGTCACAGTGAAAGGACAAGAACACAGATTTTAAGCAGACATAGTGAAGCAAGAGTGCATTAAAATGACATGAGGCAGAGGGTGAAATATAGTTAATAAACAATCTTGTGTAGGCTAAATTTCCACCAAGGACGGAGAAAATAATGAATATGCTCATCTGCATGCAGTGCATGTATAATAAGAATGTGATATTTTTCTTTATCCCCCTTAGGGAAAACAGTTAATGATCCATGCTAACGCACAAACCACAGATTGCACTCGTGCCAGCATTGATTCTGCACTGATCTTCATTTTCAAAGAGGATGTGGGAAGTGACAGAACAAATGACTACGGTGGTTTACATAATTTTAAAAATATCTTCTTTGATGTACAGGAATTAGCTCATTAACACCTAAACTTGTGCACAAATCTATTGGATGTGTCTTAACGCAGTTTTCATATCTGCATTGGCCAAAATGTTCTACAAATAGTTTGAATTAAATATTCCAATTTAACTCAACAGAAATACAACTAGACATAGTAGAGTTTGTTGAAAATATACATTCACTTTGAGGGGTTGTAAAAAGTCAAATTATTTTTTTTTCATGCCTCTTATTCTTTTCAATTTTACTAAACGGGAACTAATTCATTGCACTTGAATAGCCTAAAAGATACTCTCTATTCCTTCAAGCACTGTGAATGCCTGAGTCCATTAAACCTCAGAATGTCTGACAGAGGAGGGCAGCTAGATGTTTCCCCTCTGTGTGTGTGTGTGTGTGTGTGTGTGTGTGTGTGTGTGTGTGTGTGTGTGTGTGTGTGTGTGTGTGTGTGTGTGTGTGTGTGTGTGTGTGTGTGTGTGTGTGTGTGTGTGTGTGTGTGTGTGTGTGTGTGTGTGTGTGTGTGTGTGTGTGTGTGTGTGTGTGTGTGTGTGTGTTTGTGAGAGAGAGAGAGAGAAAAAAGAAGGACAGGGGTTAGAGGTTAAACTGAGGTTGGTTCAGTTCATCATGAAATGATGTGTGGCAGCAGCAGGCTCAGACAGGTGGAGCCTGGAGGGCTGGGAACACAGAACTGCAGCATCAACGACACCGACTAATAGCTTTTATCCACACTTTGTGAAGCAGTAAACAAAAAATGAGACATTTCAAACAGTTGTCGCCACCATTTATGTTCCGGCAGCTACTTTTTCCATTTGAAAGAATCAAACATAACTCACCATTTGTGTCGTCTCAGGTTTTCAAAAATAGGTACAAGGCAGAAACTACTATTCATGCAGCCATCGATGAAAGTCTCCAAAATGTGAACTGTAATGGCATTGTATATTCATTGTGGGCTATTTTGGCAATTTCAGCCCAGAAAGCTTCAGTAAAACATGGTGTTTGGTTTGCAATCGACAATCATAACGTAAACCAAGAGGAGGAAGAAGATGAAAAGCATGCAGAGTGAGAAAAGGAAGGCAGTGCACAGTGCTGCACTTATTTTATTCCCCCTATGTGGTAGACTTTTTCCTCCTCATTATTTTATGTATATCTCAATTATGGCTGGTTGGTGTTTACATTTCTACCTTGTATTCTTCTCCCTCTGTTTTGAGTATGATTTCATCCTAATGTTAGAAAAACACCTTAGGAGCTCAGCTCGAGCAATGACAGCATTATTGTGTTCAGCGTTAGCGTTGTCAGTGACGGCCACAAATGCAGAAATGAAGAGCATTCAGAAACGTCACCTTATGGGAGGGACACCTGGAGATAGTTTATGTTGTACTATGTGAGGTGGTTCGCATTCTATCGGGAAATTTGAGCAGTACTTTTTTGCTAATGAAGAACTGAATGAACGAATGCATGGACTGTATTGCTAGATAGGTTATGTCTCACAATAATGTCAAAAGAGATTAAGGTGAAGAGTCGGACTCTGTAACTTGTTTTATAAGGACAATGTACCTTTGAGAAGAAACAATCTTTTGCAATAAGATCAATGACGCGTTCAGATGAGTCAGTTTGTGAAATGAACAGATGAACAAGTCTTGTATCGAATTGAGATTTTTCTTCATTTGAATGTTTTGTTTACTTTTGAGTAGAATTGGAGCAGTAAGGCGCACTGCATACAGTGCATTTCAGTTTGCAAATGGAGCTCGATATTATTGATTGCATTCAGACTAAAATGAATGGCCCACGAACCTCTGGTGGCGTTCGCTGTATGTTGAAAGCAGAAGTTTAATTGGGAATGTGGGACTAGAGGAACACTCAGGCCTTGGGTGTCAAACTTGACCAACTTCTTCAGTCCTTCAGATGGCTGCAAACTTGTTCCTCCCTGGGAAATAATATTCATGACGCCAGATTATTTGATTCAAAATGTTGCAGCAAATCCAGGAAACTTTGAAGCTACAGTCAGGTTGTTTCTTTGAAAACATGCACGTTAAAGTTGAAGGCATTTCATGGTGTAGTGTTAAAAGACAATCAATAGCTTGGGTCTATTTATGTGTGTGTTTACTCATTCGCAGTACTGGTGAGGTTCTAAATGACTAATTCAGTTAGTTCAGGAGCTTTAGGTGTGTAAACAAAAAAAAAAAAAAAACATTTTTGAACAGTCCTCCCCTCTCAGCTGGGGGTGCCGTCTTCAAAGCAGCGTCAGCATCTGGGTAGCCCTCCCCGAGGCAAAAAAAAGCACCCACATCAAAACACAGCAAATAAAAAGGCCTGAAATTCTCTGTGAGAGGGCTGGGGCTGTCAGGCCACAGCATCAGGTGAGGCTGTGGCCACACCACGCACCTCTGGTATATACTGATCCACTGTCTCCTTCTGATCCAACTCTCCACAGAGAAGCTTGTTTTTTCTCTACTTTAATGCTCTCCTCTGCTCGGTACACACCTCCTCTACACAATCTGCCTCTTTTCTCACGTATGTCCCCTCCTACACGTATCCCTCCTGTTTCTTTTTCCCTTTTTAAAAATCAATCTCCCTCCTCTCTTCCGTCTGTTCCCCCCCTCCCCCCCCCCCCCCCCCCCCCAGCTCGCCGCAGAGTTTTGCCATGGCTCTTACCTTTTCCCCCTGTAGGGCTGTGTGTCTGCTGTAATGAATTGTACTTAATTGCCAACTGGGACCCGCAGCCTTAAATATAACTCTCAGGACACTTAACCTGGGTCACCATGAATGATAAACACACCTTCATAAATTGGCTTGGGCTTGGAGCAGAGAGGAAAGCCATTTTTCTCTTCAGGGCCCCACCACAGCACAGACAGGCACAGACTAGTACAGAAGAAAATAATTAGTATTTCTACACTGAATTACAAGATCTGCTTATATACCTTGAGGGCAGCAACAAGACTTATAGATACAGAGATAAAATCTAATACTGCTCCATATCGTGCAGATTACATCACACATTTTTGCAACTTTGCAACCATATTTTTTTGGCGGTGAATCTACTTCCGTTATCAAAGTAACCTGTATGTGAGCCACACTGTAAAAACCATGTGACCCTAGCAACCGTAACTAACAGGAGGAGCAGGGCCCAGAGCGGCAATTATGAGCAGTCATGGACTGAATTTCCCACAGTTCAAAGTTGGTTCAGTGAAAAGAAAGTCTGCGCTACATTATGTGCTACTTTTCTGTATATCAGACAACCGCCCTGCCCCAACCCCTCACCCGACACCCCCCCCATCCAGCTGTGGGGATGTTTGCCTTGTGTCTAAGGCCAGCAGATTGACTGTAGTGGTTATGACACTCATGTATAATAGAGAAGTGCACCGGGGCCAGGGGAAGTGAGTAGTGTGGAGCAGTGGCGCAGGGAGCAGTTTGAGTGCCCGGCCATGTGGACAACCTCCCACTCAGCTTCTACCTTCTTGCTCTTTCCCTCCCGCCCACTCGCTCCCTCCATCTCAATCTGACACATGCTGCAAATGCAAAGCCAGATCAAAGTTTGTGTAGCCCTTATGAATAAAAGAGTACGACCCATCTGTGCTGCAGCAGAAAGAGCGAGGTTCTACAGAGTGTCTCCAAGAAAAAGTGCACGTGGAGGTGGTGGTGGCCGCGAGGGACCGTGGTCCGATTCTGTTGGCATGTGATTATCTGTTGTGAGAGTACATGAAAGAAACTATGTTACTGCAAGAACATAAACAAGTTTTAGAGACTAATCTTAGGGCAACTAATGACCAGTCCCATCTGTCGTTTGCTGAGCACCTATAGGTTAAAAAAATGGGTTGAATCCATAAATCTGAGTCCCGGCAAATCAAAAAAAGAAAAAAAAAACAGCCTCAGCTATATCAGACTTGGCTGTGAATCCTCATGGTTGGCACAAGCCTTAGCAACAAAGATGTATTATAATTATATACCAACTGCTGAGGACACAGCTGTTACATGACCAGAGAAAGTTGTGTGAAGGAATAACTCCTGAGAATAATTATTGGATAATTAATGGGAAAAGGTGAACTAACAAGACTAAAGGTATTTCTCTTGCTGCCAACAAATCCCAATTAAAACAATGAAACCAATAATTGATGTGTCAAACTTGTGCTTAGCAACAACAGCAGTGCTCTCTGTGCTCTACAGATTTATTGTCTGAAGAGTATTAAAACACATCTTTGAGATACTCTGCTAACGCCTTTGCTCCAGCTGAAATGTTCTTTTATTATATGGATGCAGTAGTGCTGTCTCTTTTTCCAAAAGTCAAGTTTGAATGGATTTCTCATGACAACCAATTCCCTGAAACGTATTCACTCAAATCCACCCACCTCTAATAATCCCCTCACCAACACTTGACGTAGCTCCGATCATCTGGCTTCTACTCTCCTGCCTCACTTGAGTGAAAGCTGAAAGGAGTGTCAGCAGATTTGTTGTTTATGAATAGAAAGCCAGCTGCTGCTGCTTCTTTTTTTCTTTCTAGGCCTAGAACCAAAAACCAGAAAGATTCTCAGATGTGATTTCACCTCCAATATAAACGATTCACTCCACGTTTGAATTAGTAGATCAAGACCAAGTGTGTTTTAATCAAACGTTGAAAATAGTCCCTGACAAATGCATTTTTTAAATCAGATTTTATTTTTATTTATTTTTTTTTTTTTTTAGAATCAGGAACATTATTAATGAACCTTGCAGATAGTATTTGTTACTACTGCACTTCACACTTCAGTAATAAAGATAACGTAATGTCAGATGCAGGGTCAGTAAGGGAGGCATATAAACAACAACCAAGGTGGCATCTGACCGTGGTCCCTCCAACTTCTCCCTCGGGCCTCTGGCTCATCTATCTTGTTGTCCACGTCACCTGTGTCAACAGTGCCATCATAGAGTTGGTATCTGCTGTTGTAAATTGCTATTAAGATATATCATTGCAACAACCTAGGTTCACTGTAAACTGGGAGTCAGGTTATCCCAGTCACTGGTCACATGCAGCCATTGAATCCATTAACTGCTAGGAGCTCCACGCAGCCCCATCGAGCTCTGTTTGAGTGCAGTGGATAACACTGAATTTTGAGTTGAGCTGCTGTGAGATGTCAGAACTGACATGTTATGTCTTGTTTAGCTGGGGAGGGGTGGGCCATTTCATTTCAGTCAGGCAATTATGTATTATTGGCTGTCTCCAGCACGCATGTTATGCCATTACATATTAATTGTTTGTCCTACTCCTAGAGCGCATGTGATGACTTAAAGATCATGTCAGTTTGATTCTAGATCGTAAACAAATCCACTTACAGAACAATTGAGTAACAAGTCCATATTTCCCATTATATTTCTAAGGTGTGTCAGTGCCCTCCTCTGCTTCGGCTCACATGACGCTGCAAACTTCATAATCACAGCCTCCAAATGTAACATACTTACATCTGTACAAACAAAACCATTTGTTCTTGTTTCAGTGTTCTGCCAAATGGTGCTTCCCCACATAAACACCATTACGGCAGCTTTATTCTCTTCATCTCACCCTGAGGAAACAAGCCGAGGCAAAGAAATACTCTCTGATGCGATATGCCCGGCACAGATGCGTTTACAGTGTGTTATTAATCACAGGAAGATCATTTGCTCCTCCGAGCCGCCCAGGAGCTTAATTTCATTTGTTCCCATTGATTTAACGGCCTTTTCAGAAACGGGGGGTGGCGCGGGGGCGCATGGGCTCGATACAAGCTATTGATCAGAAACTAAATGACCTTGTGTACGCGGTGACCGTGGAAACCAGGCAGTAGATGCAGAAGAAAATTACATCATTCAAAAGGTCTTGGTGGGGATTACCTTAGCGATGTCGAGCCGAGGCAGGTTGCTCACGGTCCAAGGGTCCGTCACTCTATACAGTGCACATGGGCGATGAACTGCAACCGTATGGCAACAGCACGTGCATAAACGAGCGACACGCCACATGTACACCTGCCCACACAGTCCTCCGCACCCTCTCCACCCCCCGGGTTGCACTGTCATGACGGCATATTCTCAGGCAGCGAGTTGTTTTCCGTGCTCCTGCTTGGCACAGGGAGTCAATTATGAACACGTCGCGACCTTTGGCCCTCTCTCATGAACTACTATTCCCAGGTATGCCTCCACATCATGGCCAACTGGGGCCTTGTGGGGGGCTGTGCTCTCTTGGCGCGTAAACAAACACTGTTTACATGAATTACATGCTATAGGAGATGATTAACTACCCAGCTGAACCCAGGCTCCGATTTGGCAGCGGTCCCACAGCACAATTTATGAGGTTTTGTGCATTTGTGTGTGTGTGTGTGTGTAGCTGGGGGAGTAGGCATGGGGGTTAATAGAATAATGAAACTGCAATGCTGTGAAGCCACCAAGTAGGAATTAGTGGCACTAAATGAACTGCTTTTTTGTTTGAGGCCCTTCGATTAGTTGGGTGGCAGGCTGCGATTTCATTCACGTTTCTAATCCTAATCTTGTTATTGTACAACCACAACCACACACAAACGCACACACACCACAAATGCTGCCACACTCACAGGTGAGGGTAGTTTGTGTGTCTTAAGTAGGTGAATGATGGATATATCTCGTTGCCTGGCTCACCTTATCAGCAGAGGGGCCAGTATTGGTTTCATCAGGAGCTTGATGAAGCTGGAGATACCGGTAAAGCCAGGCAGCTTTTGAGGAAGGGAACACGCGCACAAAACAAGATTGGCTTGTCTTCATAGCAAAATAAATGGTGTTGCTGGAGCCGAGATAGTCAAAGCAGAAAAAGGGGGAGACTGTTTTTTTTAAGGTGCAGCCCACTTGATAAGCGCTCTGTGTGATTGCAAAAGCAAAGTGTGGCGCTTAATGCAGTTCTTACTGATGAAAAAACGTCAAAAACTTTTTCAAGTTGTGTGCTCAGTAATTGAAAGCATGTTAACATGGTTTCTAAGATAATGCAGAAAGTGTTTCCAACTTATATTTAACACTGAAATGATACGATTATTCTTATTAGAAATCAGTGTGTCATTTAAAATTGATAAATCCAGCATTTGCTGCTACTATTACGACTACTACTGTAATAATAATAATAACCACTTTAAACCTAATGACCTGGCTCCTTACGACAGGTCCTGCCTCGTAAATCCTAAAGCGACACACACAAAACAAAAGCCTAGAGGACACAGTGGACAGAATAGGACGATAAAGGGGGGAGACAAAGAATAGTGTCCGAGACAGGAAGGCGAGAGTGAGTGAATAAAACACAAAGACTTTTGCTCTTCAGCTGACACGACATCTTCTCCTCTTGTCACCAGGATAGAGAGAGCCCTGAACGGGGGAATTTTGAAAGAGCGGAAACGCCGGTTCCAGGCCCATAGTGCCCATCACTGTCACTCATGTCTGGCACAGCAACGCATTCTGGTGACATGAAGAGATCCCCAGAGTCTGAGAAGAGACCAGAGATTCTGTCTACCCCTCCCTTCCTCCCAGCCCGCTCCCAGTCCCCTGATCTCATCTCCCAGGTTTTTTTTTTATATACCATTTCCAGTCTCATACGTTCAGCTTCTTCTTCTGAGAACAAAAATACCTCAGCATTTACCATGAAGGGTTTTTAAAGATGAACAACACAGGCATTTTCACAGAACATTTTGTAATTTTCCTCCATTTAACAGCAGTCAGAGTCATACTAGGTTGATTTGCTTTGTGTTCAAGGTGGCCAGGGATAGCTAAACCCTCCTCAAAAACAGAATCAGCTTGAGTTTAAATAGTCACCGTAATTATCCTTTTTGAGGGCTGTGTTCTTTTTGGCGTTGGTACCTTTGTGATTTCTGTAAACTCGTGCTATATCCTCCACCTTGGTGGTTGCAGCTTGAGCCGTCAAACTACAGGCATAACCTCACTGGCTTCTCTCGTGTTGCACACGTGCATCTGAACGAATGCGCTTGTAAGCATGTGGCGTGGTGCGCCTGCCTCCACGTGCGCCGCCGTTATAGCAACTGTGACGTTCATGTGGGTCGAGCAGTGGCTGTAGCCTTATTAGAGAACGACTGGATTGAAAGACCCAGAGCTGACCCTCGAGAGCAGAATAAGGGGGGGGGGGGGGGGCTGGGGCGAGTTCAGCCAGAGTAAGACCAGAGGGGGTGCTGGGGCGAGTTCAGCCAGAGTAAGACCAGAGTGAGCAGCCACATTATCACATTTCCTGCCGCTATTTTCCAATTAGCTCGCTATCGATCAGCGCGCAAACCTCTGGACACTCTGTACCTTTCACCGACTGGGCTCCAAGCCACTTTCTGTTTAATGTCTGTCAAGATTTCGCCCCACATCGGGGCTGACAAGCGCGTTAGTCCGGGAAGCCGGCCCATGCTGGGACAGAATCTGGCTCGGTTGTGGATTTCATCTGTTACCTTCTGTCTTGATGGTAAATAATGGCCATGCAACCAGTTCTTCTCAAATAGAATCCAACAGGGGAATGTGACATGCATGAGAGAAAATTACATTTCCAAGAAAACAATTTGAATCTGAAAGTAGGTTGTTTGCCGGTGGTTGTGGAAACTCAGCTCCAGGTTGATGTGATCATGAGCGAGCGTGACAACTGTTTAAAGATGCTTCTTCTTGCATGCTATTCCTGGCATTCACATGATAAACTTACTTTTATTAATAGCAAAAGAAAGAAATATCAGATGCCACACAGTTGATTAACGCCTCGACAAAAATAAATCATCATGCACGAGTAACGTTCTCTCAATCGAATGCATTTTATCAGCTCCAGCCCTTAGTGTTACAGTGGGTCTGCACCCAGCAGTGACAGGGCAAGAGACAGAGGGAAGGTGAAAGCCCCAGTGATACAAAATTAAAGGTGCTGATGAGGACAGAGCAGTTAAATGCTCTGATCTCTCTCCCTCTCTTTTTTTTCCCCTTCGCTTTGTAAATGCCTTTCTTTTATTCCAAGTTCGCCATCTCCTCAATGCAAAAGGCTGTGCGCCTGTGAAGATTCTCAGTCATCCAGGCCAAGGTCTCGCTCTCTCTCTGTTGTGCACAGGCAACAGGAGTTGGCTCAGTTCTTTTTAGACGTTTCGCATCTCATCAAAATAGTCTCCACAAAATGTTTGTCTGATTTTTTTTTTTTTTTTTTTTTCCGAGAAACATTTGATGAATAAAAGCAGTGAGCCTGACTTGAAAACGGCAAATCTGTCAGCCGTGAACCAAAACCACGCGCTGAAAGATGCTGTAGCAACTGTTTTACACATTTATGTATAAGACACACTCGTAAACATGTGTGCACTTTAATCAGTTAAACTTTTTTTCCCTAGAAAGTGGTGTTTAAAATGCATCTAAAAGTGTCCAAACAAGACAACAGCAAACAGTCAGGTGCCTCCATTGTTTTGCCAATATACTGTATAAGGAATCAATAGTGTCTCCTCTATTGTTGTGATGGACAGACAAACAAAGGCCTAATCAATGGTTCTGCACAGCACAAACTCCTACACCCTGTTCCATGATGGAGATGCTGTTTATCTCACGGCATTAGCAGATTTTCCTCACTAGGTTCAGAGATTTGAAGAGCTGACACTTAAATATACAGACGAATCAGATAGTATCTCGCTGTGTGAGACATTCCTTTGCCTGTGGCTTTTTTTTTTTTGTGGGGTGGGGGTGTCACCTCGAGCAGCGTCAAGCTCATGAGCCCAGGAAACAAAAGCTCCTGTCGGCGAGGATCTGGTTGCGTGTCCTGAACGAGCTGTGCCCTCTTATCTGAGCTCAGCAAAAGTTCCCATCGATCTGCCCGCTGATTGTGTGTCTGTCAGCCCACCTGTCCAGCCACCACCTCCTAACTCTCCCCTCCTCTCTGCCTGAGGCCTCATTGATCAACCGTGCCCTGGCTCCTGCCCGCTGATCAGTCAGCTTGATGTCTTTTGTGTCTGGGTGAAGTGAATAAACTATTGGGCCAATCGAACGAGAAGCGCGGGGCCAGCAGAGCCTGTGGTTTGGTCCGTGGAAACTGCGAGGCAGAGGGGGGCGGTGGGTTGGCATAGGAAGGGAGGAGTGTGCAGTCTGGTGGCAGCGACTGGGTCCAGTTCTCAGGGAGACCAGAGAAATGGAACATTAAACATTAAGAAATGCTGCATTAAGAGATAAAAGGATGGACGGAGGCACTTTGGCCAAAGTTCACAAAGCTCAGTAGGCCTTTCCCACCACGGGGAGAGCAGAAGATCCATCTCCAATCTGCATGCTGATGACAAGCTCCACAGATAAACACTAGGATGGGCATCCAATCCGGCCTGAGACTGTCAGCGTCCCTGTGCGTCGCCTCGACTGTGGACATAGGGAATAATTGCGTTCATGTGGCTGCATAAATTAGCTGGTGGTTGTGTCAAATCCATAGGCCCCTCAGCCCCTCTTAAATTTTCTGAGGAGAACTTCCAGGTCTCAGATGGGCCAGATTGATGGGAAGAGGCTGGGATAAACCATCATTTCCATTTCATCCCTGTCAATGAGGGGTTGATATTGGAGGATAAAAAGGGTGAAGGGAATTTGTTATTATAATAAGCGTGGCTTTGATGATCAAATTTTGTCGCAAGGTGACAGATGATTGCGCTGATGGATGCACAGATAGAGGATGCAATTGTGGGATATTAGCTGGCGCAGGAAGAAATTGGAGGTTATCTAAATAAACCTGGAGCAGCAGCGCAAGGGTATATTTATCTACACCCGCAGTTTCGAGAACATATGACAGCAAAAACAGAGTGCACACACATTTGTGTGTAGGTATAGAAAGTTTTCAAGGTAATCCGACTGAATGTGTCCCGGCTCTGACAGCTGACGCAGTTCTAATCACGCTCATAAAAAGTGGAGACGTAAACAAACATTTACCCTGTTTGGAAGTCCCATGGTTTGCTTGGGGATTGCTGCATTTTCCCTCTGTCCTCCATGTTTTTAGTCAATCGGTCCTTAGATAAAAAGAGCTTAGAAAGATTATCCCCCTGGCTTGCATGCCATTATCATTAATCAGTGCGTTATTGACTGCTCTGTCCTTTCCTGTTTCAAGTTCAGGCCTCCCTTAATCCACAGATTTTGCCCAGAAGACACACACTCGACTCTGGGAGGCTCAGTGCAGCTTGAACCATGCACCATCCTTGCAGGCGCCAATCGATCTGCAGCAAACCCTCCCCAGCCTACCAATCAAAACGCCCAAACATTTCGAGCGTTGATGTAAATTCCTCTTTCCTGTTTCTGGAGACTTATTTTAAAAATCTATTCAGGATGCCAAAGGACCTTCATCTTCCTTTGTTTTAGAAATCTAACGTGATCTTAAAAAAACAAACACACAAGGATTGGCTGTTTTATCCAGTTAAGATTCTCTAAGCTCTGCTTAATCTACTGTATATATTGCACATGATTAGTGCTTCATATTTATCAGTGTTTATTCCAA
Source organism: Pseudorhombus dupliciocellatus (assembly GCA_016785235.1). Classification (NCBI taxonomy): domain Eukaryota; kingdom Metazoa; phylum Chordata; class Actinopteri; order Pleuronectiformes; family Paralichthyidae; genus Pseudorhombus; species Pseudorhombus dupliciocellatus. The sequence continues at coordinate 20,595 of JAFBJW010000187.1, read as the reverse complement.
GTTTATTCCAAAAACAAGCAATAATTAGTTTATTTTTTAAATCAGTAACTCTAAAAAAAAAAAAAACAATCCGACTCTTTATAAATATAATTTTGGACAGGCTCTGGTGGATAATTAGCAGCTCATCTACATTCACTCTACATGTTACGCTTTACTTTTGTATCACCAGAATATTTCCTGAGTTGTGTTGCCATGCCAAGGGGCCTGTGTAAACGAGAGAGAGAGAGAGAGAGAGAGAGAGAGAACCTGTGTCTTAGACCCTGAGGAGGAGCTGTCCAGACAACTGTGGTGCTGAACCCTGTGGTGCTGAACCCTGTGGCTCTGAACGCTATTTACCTAGCAGCTTGTTTTTCTTGTTTGATTACCGAACTCAAACAGTTTGCTTGAACAGAGGTTGTGCATTTTAGAAAAACCCAAAGTGCAAATGGCTACGTGTACTGAAACAGTCACAGCAGAGGTAATAACACAGTGTGTTTAATGTTTGAATGTCATCACAGTGAGATCTATACATTATTTGTACCGCTTGCCTGTAGAGGCACAGGGCCAATCCTGCAATCATGAACCAAAATACAAACATGTTAAGTGTACTAAAAAATGTAAATATTAAGCTCAGGACTGAAAATGACAAAAGCAAACAGTTTAACTATGTGGGAAAAAATTATACTTCAGTCCACTTTTCTGGGGTTAAAGCATCTCTTACTGAGCAACACCGCCCTCTGCAGCCCCATGTGAGTGAATATTACCCATGGTCCTCTGCTGCCTGAGGAACATTAACAAAATTGAACAATAAGATTTATTTATTTTTAAAGACCTATAAATCTTTATTACTGGTTGACAGTTCTTCATTTCCATTTAATAAGCTTGTTTTCTTGCAGCAGAAGATTTTGGGGGGGATTCATGATAAAAAAAAAAAACAATGACACAATAATTTGACCAATGAACAAACTTCAAACTGAAGATGCACAGAAACGATATGCAAGTACCAGCAGCCTATCTCATAATCTGGGAACGGATAAATAGAAATTAATTAACAGTAGACAACTGAAGTGCTCTTGAATGAGCTGTGGAACTCAGCAGCAGCTCGCCCGCTGCGTGCTGCTCCGCGGCTCAACCTAAAAATGTACAACAAAAATAAATAAATAACACACAGGCGCGGGCATTCCCAGGCGTTCCTCTGCCATACCATGGGAACTGATGTTGCCAGACGTGTTTGTGCTGCGGTACAAATCACGCTGTCAGTTTCAGTGCGCCTGTCAAAGAAGCAAGACATCAACACAGCCAGACGGCGACGACAGGAAGCACACTGACACAGCATGAGTCGATGGAGGCGAGTAGCCTTCAGCGGTGATCGGGGAAGTGTATGTCTATCTGTTTAAAGAAGCGTGTGTGTGCGCACGCTACTTCAACTGTGCACATGACGGACTCATGGGGTTGTGTATTCGTCTGTAAATCTGAGCTGAGTCTGATCAATACTCTCAAGCAAAGAGAATCTTAAGGCTTTACCAATTTTTTTAATTGTCTGTGTGTGTGTGTGTGTGTGTGTGCACACACACACCCAGATGCTTTCTGTGCACAAATACACCTTTGTTTACCGGTAGGCACGTTAGCTTTACCGTCCATGCGTGTTAAACACACGCTGTGTGAGGTTGCGTTCGGCCCAGGCCTCCGCCCACTTCCAGCTGTCTACTGCAGCTATTTACCGGCTTTACTGACACATACAGCCTGGTCAAATAAATACTCATAATCTATGCAAATGCAACACTGTGTTTTCTCAATCAAACGCTATTTAGCCGCGTGTGTATCTTCCTGCATGTGTTCGTCGAGACAGATCCCAGAGGGCCTCTGGTGGTGCTGGTTTGATGATATGAGACTGATTAAAAACATTACACAGTAGATTGTTCAGCTGCGGAAACACCAGACGAATCTGTGTTCCTTTAATGTGCGCCCGCCGAATGCGAAATTACAAGAGCGTCAGGAGCAGGTTTTATTTTTTATTTTTTCCGTTGTAAGACACGGGGTACCTGCAGAAGAAAGGCCTCCCAGGTGGAGCAGTCAGAGCTGCTCTAATCAATAGTTGTACATCCTCACTAATGCAGATCAGAATATGTAGAGAGGTGATGCCCGCAGGGATGAATCCATGGAGCATCGCCACCCTGAGTGCAGCCCCTCCCCACACAAGTTGGCAGAGCCGTCCTGCTCCTTCACACCAGTTTCCTGTTAACAGTTTAGTGGAAAAATACAAGCAACAAGAAAAGAACAGGAACAGACAGAATCAATAAACACAACAGAACAGCAGACAGTGAACAAGGTTGAGACAGAGGCTGCTTTCAGACATGCACTCAAGTCTCGACAACAGACACAAAACTTGACGAATACAAACGTCCCCTTAACTGTTCCCCATTAACCCTCTAGACTCAGACTCCGTCTTTCCTCCCTCATTGTTTTTTGCAGCATCTTCCAGAATGTGTCTTTCACTCTTTGTATCTGTCTCACAGGATCTAATTGTCATCTTTTGTTTTTATATATCCAAATCCTTCTAGTGTTGTTGTCAACTTCCAAGTATAGTTTGCAGTTTGGTTGGGAGTTTATTCTTCTTGGTAAAATAAAAAATGTAATTTCCGCAGTTTTAGATTTTTGCCTTAGACTGCAAACTCGTGGTTGTGCCATACAGTTATATTCAGAACAGATCAGATCAGTTTTTTTTTTTTTTTTAAATCTGACTTTCTGCTGATCGGCTCTCTCTGCTCATATCAGTCGTCTTGTGGGGTCGTTTTCAAGAATATCTTCAGTTTGTCCTTTGCCAAATAGCTGACTGGCTGAAATTCTGGTTCACTTGTGTTGTACGTCAACCATGTCACATTTTTTAACCATCATTTCCACTTTGAGCGTTTAGCTGTCATTCTAATTCTGGGGGACGCACAGTGATTTGGCAGACGCTTGGTGTCTCTCTACGGGGCCACTTGCAGCAGTGTCCATGCACGCTGACGGATATACGCCGGCAGTGGAGGACTCAAAATGGTCTCAAATGTCTCAAATGTCTATAAATGTGAGCAGGCCGTGACACGTCCCCCCTCACCCACATAGCCTCTTTGCCACCACCATTACTTCGTCCCACTTTCCTGCAGTCCCCTCTCCTCAGCATAAGGCTGAGCTCAGAGCCAAAAATCTACCTCTCCTGACTCCCTGCACCTCCTATCCACCCTCTCGTGCCCCCCCCCCTCCGTCTTTTCCCCCTCTCTCGCCCTCTCCCGTTACAGACTCCAAACTCTCCTAATTCCTGTCATGCTAATTGGAGCTGACAGACACAGCTAATTATGCACAGATAATCTGCTGCATCTGACTAATTATAATTCCCATTAGCTGCCGATAATGCTCATTAGATTGACTTTCTCCTGGAGAAATTGGGAATAATAGGCCGGGGCCTCGACGCTGCATCTTTTTGGTAATGAAGGAGAAGGGTCCCTTTGGCAGGGTGGGCCGGTGTTTGTTTGGCACAGAGGAGACGGCAGGCTGGTTGCTCGGAGGCTGCCGTGGAAATGGATACACCGTCTGATCCAAGTGGCATCTGATACATCTTGACTGCTGTCGCACAAATTTAGAGCGATGGGGAAGCCAGGGATGGGAGAATCACAACATATGGGTCTGTGTCAGGTACAAAATGAAAAGGAGCACGTTTTCCACCGAGGCTCAACAGTCACCCTATGAGACCATATTTAAATCTGTCAGGTGTGGATTTTTATTTGAATTTAAAACCATGTTGCACATTCTAGATATCAGTCCCATAATTTATTATAATAATCCAAATCAAATGGAAAAATGTTAGTTCCCTTTATATTATTTTAAAGATATTTTTTCTGAGTTCATGTCTGAAAACAACCTATATGTCCCTCACTGCTCCCATACTGGATTAGCAGAGTTGTAGATACGGGATGCAAGTTAAGGACTATTTTTGAACATACATATGCACTTGAAAGAGACCATATTAATTTCTGTCCTGCTGGACAGCTGGAATCCTCCACATGCCCCTCTGGTAATGGGGCTCCTCACTGTAATCCTGCACACAACAGCACGCGCTGTATCTATAATGTGCAGTGATAGTTGGGGCAGGAAGCTGGGGCTGGCGACAGTCCATTAGCCCACTCTGCCGTGCGATGGTTATAAACCACCAATCACACTTTGACCCAAGCAGAGAAAGAAAACTATTTATTTGTTGCCCACTCAGTTTACTGCTGAGCGAGCCGGTCCTGTGTTTGATGCACGATACACAACTGTTCTGCAGCTTCGGCTCGGCCGCCACCGACAGTTAACACCCGCTTAGATGTGCTTTTTATACGTGCTGTGGAGAGGGATGTTATTTACTCTCCGGCTCCGGCAGGAACATAAAAGCAGCACCGTACCTTAAAAGCTGTAACGCCACCTTCTTTAAAATCAAAGTGCGAGCTGCCCTGACTGCTGCTGAAGTTCTACAGAGCAAATGAAATCACGCTGGGCGTGACAGTTTTGCCATTCATGTTGTCAAACTCTGAATACACCGGCTCTTACTGTGAGGCAAAGGAAAGTCCTTTTTTTTTTTTTTTAAGATTTGAAATCCGTCCTGTACGGCTCAGTCAGCAGCGCCGACTTCCTGTGTCGCCAAATTGATCAAACGCAGCGCTAACTATTAAAACCGATGCAGGATATTGTTGTTTGCACTAAATTTGAAACAGAGGAAGCCATCGAATGAGCATCGACGTCGTTTGACAGCAACAAATGGAGAGGTGGTCTGCAGCTGCGCTTGCCAAAGCTGGGAGAGCTGCTGGATACAGAAACCAAATGTAATTTATCGATGCAGTGTAGTGCTGAGGAGCCTAAAGCCTGGGGAACACACAGGCCCTAAAACCCACAAATGGGATATTGATCTTTTTTTTTTTTTTTTTTTGATGAGGGGTGGTTATATTTAACCATAAAGTGCTTCACTTATGCTTTTCTCTGTCTCCTGTTCTCTCCCATAGTCACTGACACCTGCACTACATTCAACAGCACTTCAACATTCAGTGGTGTATGTCCCTATAAAAAACTATCTAATCACCCAGTGGGAGCAGGGCTGACAGCACCTCAGGGGTTCCTGTGGAAATACGTTGATCTGAAATGTGCAGGATTCTTTTATTTAATTTTATTGAATATGTAACACGGCACACTGTACTATAGTGCATTGTGTGATAGCACACAAAGAACCACTGGGTTCCTTGCTTCAGTCGTGTGTGTGTATTCATGTCTTTATTCAGCCCCTGGGGCCAAATGTAATCCTCTGTGCGGTTGTGTGTGTGCACCTATTTACAGTGTCCTGATTTGGATCATCTTAACCAGCCCATCTTGTATAAACAGCACCAGACAGCGAGAGGCAGGGTTGATCTGCGTGTGAGATGCATCCAGCTGTAAACACGATATTTTGGATAATCGCGGGCAAAAGAGCTTTGCCGCAATTTTCACTGGCGTGTATTTTAAAATGCGCGTCAGGGCCAAAACCATAGCAGCAGCGGTGTAGCGCCGAGCAAAACAAAAGCCCGGTTATTGGCTCTGTGTGCATGCTCCCAGTCCACCTCAACTCGGCCGCCTCCCTTCACACATCCAGAAAAATGCCTCTAAGTCTAAAAAAAAAAAAAAAAAAACCTGAGAAAACAATAGCATGATTACAGAAATGCTGCAAGAAAAAAAAACAAAGTGAGTTTGATTTGATTCTGCATTTTCTATGCGGGTAGCTTCAGGCTTTCAATTTGCTCTGGTGCAAAATGAAAGAAGACCTCGTGTGTATGCCACAAACTGGAAAATGTCTGAGTGACTCCCCTCAGAGGGAAGGACAAAGACAGCATAAGCTTTTGAATGTAAGACGTTTAGTCAGAAAAGAATTAGTCAATATTGTTTTACTCACAAAGGATCAAATTACTTAGTTTATACTGAAAAGCACTGTTTGTGATGCCTAAGCTACAGAAACATGTAATCAAACTCTGCTGTTCAACCTGGAGCTGTAGCTGGAGTGGGCCAGGCCAGCTGCTTTTTCATAATACTACAATGATCTTATTATCTGTCAGTTCATATTAGAAACTTGATGACCCAGAGCATTAGAATATTTTTTTCTAAAATGTTAAAATATATTTTCAAGCAGGAAATGTTATAACAAAGTTTGTTTTGTTTTGTTTTTTGTTAATAAATCCATGTAGAACTTAGAAAAGAAACCAAATAATACCTCACCAGCTTTCATTTCAAAAGGTACAACTTTAAATGAATCTTGAGTAAAATAAGTTCTCCTTTCTCAACTCTTCAGGGGCACCATGGTTAACAGAGCAAGCAGCTCATTTTCTAATGTAAGTGGCCACAAAATTAAATGCTCCACCAACATCGAGTGTCCTAATGCCAGCCCTCGCAAGTTATTTGTCACTAAATTCTCGTCTGTCCCTTCTGCAGCAGCCAGAAGAAATAGACGGCTGCTGAAAATGTTAAATACAAAGACTTCTATCTGTCATAAATAGGCCAATTTCAGTTTTGATGAACAAAACCTCCAGTGTGATATGAGTTCAGGCTGTGTAAAATGAGTATTTGGCCATGATCTGCTCACTTTTGGCGAGACGCTCTCGAGAGCGGGTGGGTAATGGTCTAAAATGTTAATAGTATAGGAGTTGAGAAGAATTAGTAGTGAAGGGTTGCTTTGGCAGCTTTAGTGCATCCAAGAATAAAATAGTCATGATAGAAAGTGTCTGCATGTTTTCGAGAGGCTGAACGAGTAGCTGAACCACTTCAGAAAGTCTCTAATGTGTTGTTTTTTTTTTTTTGAGGTGAGGCTTCAGAGTTGTCATCGAGGTCACATTGATGGACATGTGACACATTTGGTCATTGTCTGTGATTGCTGTGTGTGTGTGCGGGTGTGACAGGAAGTTCCATCTTACGGAGACAAACAGGAAATAGTCAAATATAGCGGGCTGTGTTGAAATGGGTGGGCGCCTGGAGAACGAGATAACCGCTGCATCCAGCTTGTTTTGTTGTTATCTTCATCAGAACAGTCAGCTATGTGTAATTCGTGGATCATGTTTGTGTGGTTAACATAAGGACATACGCCTTGCTCTTCCAATCTTAATTTTCCAAGCAGTAAGAACCAATCTAGATGATAATTACACAGATTTTTTTACAAATTCAAGGGTCGGCAAATGAATCAGTTTTTCAACTAATGGATATCATGAAAAAATCATGGATGCTTGAACCAGTCGATTAAATTTGAGTTTAAAAATAATTCACCCTGACTGTAAAGACCACAGATTTTTACCAGATGTGTTATAGCGTGTAACACCACTGTTGTTCTTTAATTGATCCTGTGTGGGTACACGGACAAGCAGAGAGGGTCAACGCAGCCTTTTAAAAGACAGGCGGGAAGACAGCCAATGAAAGGTAGTTGATGACTAGCCGCCACATTCGCTCGCTACTCATGCAGCATTTCCATTCCCATAACTGCCAAATTAGAGGCCTTCAACAACTGTGTCCCTCATTGTGTCTGCCATCCCAAGCTACACACTAAGGCTTTAAAGTGCAGCTGTCGTTTTTATGTGCTCTTATAGAGCTGAGGGTGAATACCGCTTTTATGTGCAACACCACCAGTCCTCATCATTGGTCAATGCAGGGGTGGGGTTTGGCAGGGGGTCGGGCGGGCGGTGGGAGTACGAGCTAATGAGGACGTTAGTCGGTCCTTTAGCCGCGATGTGTCTGTTAATCAGCTCGGAGGGCCCCGTGTAAAGATGTCAGTTCACGCTTGATTCACATCTGATGATTACCGCCGCCCCTGCACGGCGTTCGTTTTCGGCGCCACTGCCCAATCAGCGTGCTGATGAAGGATACAATAACCGTCTTGAGAAGTGCTCAGAGGCGTTAACGACAAGGCTGAGAGAGCGCTGCTGTGGATGGGAACTGGCTGTGTGAGCGAAGCGCTCTCGCCATCAAAGCTAAGTGCACCCCTGACCCGTGCGTCTCAGGCACTGGCACAATTTCAGTCAGACGTGCAAACACGGGGACTCAAGAGCAAACAGAGCAACACTCAGTTGAACTTCATCAAGTCCATTTGCATTGTTCTTCCATCTGCTCTCTTGATGCCTCAGTCATCTCCTCTCCCCTGTCACTCCAGCAATGTAGAGCTTTGCATGCCAATCACTGCCAAGCTGTTTCTCACTGCAGCGACATTCCAAACTGCACAGAAAAACATTTCAAAATAAAGGGAGCAGCATTAAATACATGTTGAAATAATAAAAAATGGAAATTTGTAAAGCCTTAATTTTTATTTTTTTCAAAAATAATTGTATCAAATGTTAGACTTGATTAGATATACTAACATCTTAAATACAAATTTGGGCAAAATGCTGCAGGATTTCTATCAGAGAGGAAAAATCAGAGACACGTTCAATCTGGAACTCTGCTGTCTTAAACAAGCTTCCAGAGAGAGAGAGAGAAGAGTACCAGAGTCCTATTTGCATGAGCAGACAGAAGGTTAATAACAGGCCCTGCTGTGACAAAGGAGAAAAAGAACATAGAGTAGGTAGGAGGGATGGAAAGTGCTGATCCTCCACTTCTGGCTCCTGAGAATCCATTTAAGACACAAGGGAGGAGCGTGGACTTAATTAGAGCCCTGGATATATGATGGGTTTCATGTATGGACCTCCTGTTTTTCTTCATGGAACCCAATTTCCCAGAATGTAGGTTGAGATCAGTGAGCAGCAGTGACGGCAACCGCAAATCTGAAAATTAGCCATTTTACTTTATATGGGTGATTTTACCTTGTAATCGTGGCTCTGCCCCTTGATCGCTACTTTGCAGACTCTTGCTCCAAATGAAACGTTTGGTGCAGAATAGCAGTTTTCATGTCCACCACCATTTGGTGGTTGACACGTTCAGCTTTTCATAAATAAGCTTTTTAACGTCCTGCCGTGATAACGGGGTCTGAGCTTGTCTGATGCTGTGCCATATCGGACAAATATGTTTGCGAACCGTGGCGGCTGAGAGAAAAAAAAAAAGAGGACAAGTGTGACAGGGAGACAGCCGTGCGTGGGAGGTGGATTCAAATCAAATGTCTCCCCTTCTTCCTTTTCTACTCGTTTCAGCGAGGGTATGGAATCACTTCCTGGCAATAAAGCTTCTGAATCACACAAACACGCAGGCTGTCGAGTACACTTTAAAAAAAAAGAGGGGGAGAGAGAGGGAAACGAGGAAGAAAACATGTCATCAATCTGACATAAACAGTGAAGGCTGGACTTCACAGTGCTGCTTTTCAGCTATCCTCTCCCGTCTCCTGCGTTGTGGCTAGAAAGTGCCATTCAAGTCACCACGGGGAATTGATTATCAACAGGCGGGGGCTGGATCCTTCCCTGCTCCAGCATAATGAAGCTCTCTATTTCGGGACCATCAGGTGTTTTAGGCTTCTTGTCACATTTCCTAGGCTCTCCTGCTTCCTCTTTGTATTCTCGGATCGTACCAGCCCAGATATGAGTGCGCTGGGAATACGGCGTGAATGTATTTTTTTAAGTCTAATTCAAAGTTACAGAGTTGCTTTTCTTTTCTCTTTTTTTTCCGGTCTGGCAACAGCGGGTTGCAAATCAATCAGTGCTGCGATAGTTCGACTATGACAGTTATTTCAACTGAATGACAGAAACAAACGAGACGGGGAGGGGAAGCTTATATGCAAACATTGTGCACAAAGCTTAGACAATTAAACTCACATGCAGGTGCACGGGCAACATGCACGCACTCAGAGAAGTGCACACAAACAACCTATAAATAGCAGAGAACCATGGCAACCTGAGATTTGTTGTTTGCCGTCGCATGCTGCAGAGAGCGAGAAAGAAGCGGGGACTTAAATAACATTGGGAGATTGGTTTGTGTGAGAGGCAAAGTCAAAACAAATTACGCCTTTTCTATCACTTTGGGCCCCGCCGGTAAAGCATCTGAAATAGCTTTGTGCCTGGGGACATTTTACCACTGAAAGAATATGGTGGCAATATCCTCCGAGGACCTTAAAAACAAAGGGATAAGGGACAGAGGAGAGCGGCTGGGGGGACGCGAGGGTTTTTGTTTTACTGCAGATCACAGGTGGTGCCTCGACCACCTAACTAACTCTTTCCACTTTATTCTCCTATCCCTCCTCTGGTCGGCCATCTCCTCCCATCTCACTGAGCTGCACTGCTGTCAGGCTGAAGGTTTCCTCTATTGAAAAATGTGGAATACCATTACACTGTTGCATCCGTCTCTCCCTTCCTTTTATTCTTGTGCGCCTACTCCCCTTCGACAGCTTCACCCAGAGGCATTATGTTCCCAGGTTGTCCATTTGTCTGCCTTAGGGGACTTTCTTTAAATTCAGGGGGAAAAAATAAAAAAACATTCAATTGGACTGATTTGATTATTGCAGGTGAAAGGTCAAGGTGACCTCACTTTCTGGTGAAAGTGGCAAATCAGATGCGCCCAGAGGGAGTTTCATTTAATCTGGCCCAAACCATAGAGTGTCTGTAAAGATGGACACCATTTTCTCCCTTGTCCATTCTAGTGGAAGTGACATGGGCCAAACTAAAATGTACAAAATAGTTTTTTCTCAAAGTTCCTTTTTTTAAATTAATTGTAAATTCTAACACTTAAGAGTGAAATGTCAGTGAAAGTGATGCAGTGTAGATGGTGTGTATCGTTGCTAATTGCACATTTTCAAGATGGCGGCGTTCGTATCTAGAAAAATGAAAGAATTGGAAACGTCCTCATTTTTATATTGCGTCTTTGAAACTTTAATTCACTTTGACGTTAAGTCAGGATCATGCTCTTTTATTAACACAATTAAAAAAGTGAAAACACTACAGTTTAAGGAGGCTTGAACTAAATTGTCATTGCTGTGGTGCCCTCTCTCAGCTCCCTCTTTGCCCCCACCCTGTTGCTGTAATTCTTGAGCAGCATACAGTTATGAAGCGTTTACAGAATAATGTTCAGAAGAAAATTTCTCTGGCCTTCATTCGACACTGTAGCTCAGGAACGCTAGAGTAGACTGTGAGTATATTTCCTGCCAGTCCATGAGCGGTAATTTCAGATTTATTTTCAAGGGGGTGGTCCAAAATGGGCCGAAATTGCAACTTTTGACATAATGAAATCAGAATCCATTCTCTTGAGAGGCAGCCCTGAAGGTTTTATCCAATTTCTATCAACTCCACCTTGTTGATTTAACTTATCTTTCAGGCAAACAAGTCACAAAGAAATTTTCTGCCTCTCTCTATTTAAACCAGGGGTCTCAAACTCAATTTACCTGGGGGCCGCTGGAGGCAGAGTTTTCCACAAGAAAAGATCTGATAAAAACAGTCCAATGTTCTTAAATATCTTTATTTTTAAACACAAATTATGAAGAAAAAATAAATATACAAATTAAGAATTTCAGTTCAGCCGTTAATCGCCACATATTATCATTATATGGAGGGGCCACACTGACAGTATAAATTTGTACTGCAGCGGTGTCACAGGCCTGCTCTCCTGCTACTCTCCCCCTCAGCGTATTTCCAGCATGCTTGGTTCCCACCTGGAAGACCCGGGTTCGATTCCAGCTCTGCCCACCCTTGTCTTGTCGAGAGAGGCTGGATAGCTCAGTGGTAGAGCACTAGGCTTGTGATTTCAGGTTGGTGGGTTCAAATCCAAGTTGTGGATTGTCAGTTGGTTAGGATTTTTACTGCTAGATCTAAGGTTGGCGTTAGGGTTGTGTTGTGAATGAGGAGATGAATTTCACCATCAACGAGAGCGGCCCGATAGCTCAGTGGTAGAGCACTAGGCCTGGGGACCCCAGGTTGGCCGGTTCGAATCCCGGTTGTGGCTTGTCGGTTAGTGTCAGGATTTTTACTGCTAGATCTTAAGTTGCGTCGGGCGTTGTGGGTATGGTGTCGTGGGTTGGTTGAGGCCCCCTAGAGGCATTGTCTTAGAGGTTGGGTCGGGCGTTGTGGGTATGGTGTCGTGGGTTGAGGCCCCCTAGTGGTAGGTGCGTGACACAAGAGGTAGGTGCTCTAGGGGTGTGCCCCCCCCAGAAGCACCGAGTGGTGCTTGTGTCTTAAACCTTTTGCCTCAACCTTATATGCAAAAGGTTAATGACACAAGCTCCTCACGGGCAGCTGGGGGCCCGGTCAGATCAAACACACCATCATCATGATTTCTTGACTTTTGAGTTTTATTAGAAGCACATTTACACATTTAACTAATCATATTTTACGATCTTTGAACATTTCCGAAAAGCTCGGATACGAACACAGAGCCCTGCGTGCCTCCTCAGACACAGATTTCATGAGTCTGGCAAGTTGGGAACACGAGCGCTCCCAACTTGCCAGACTCATGAGAAGTGAGCACCTACCTCTTGTGTCACGCAGCTACCTCTAGGGGGCACACCCCAGCACACCCACCTCTTGCGTGCTGACTCTTTGCACCTACCTCTTGTGTCACGCAGCTACCTCTAGGGGGCACACCTGTGCGTGCTGGCTCTGGGGGGGGGGGGGGGGGCGCGGCATCAAACTAAAGACAAGGTAGGTTGCTCCTCCACTATCCGACCCATGTGAGCAACAACAACAGGAAGAGAGCCATATGTCTGTAACAGTCTGTGGTTAAATGAGTCCTCAGCGTCCCTCTGTATGTGCCCAGCAACTCTCGTTGCTTGTGAAGACAGTTAGCTGGGGGGGCAGGCACACCCCAGCGCACCCACCTCTTGTGTCACACTTAGCTATAGTCAGCACGCTTCGTGTGCTCACTCTAGGTGTTTGTCCAACCAACCCTTCCACAAGCGGGATTCGAACCGGCCAACTTCGGCTCCACATGCCGAGCGCTCTACCACTGAGCCACTTGCCCGCTCTTGTTCTTGGTGAAATTCATCTCCTCATTCGCCAACCTTAGATCTAGCAATAAAAATCCTGACACTAACCGACAATTCGCAACCGGGATTCGAACCGGCCAACCTGGGGTCCCCAGGCCTAGTGCTCTACCACTGAGCTATCCAGACAGTCTCATACCAGGTTCAATTGGTCTTCTCATCCTCACACAATCCTAACTCCAACCTTAGATCTAGCAGTAGAAATCCTAACACTAACCAACCAATAACCCACAACTTGGATTTGAACCCACCAACCTGAAATCACAAGTTTAGTGCTCTACCACTGGGCTATCCAGCCACACTAGTTCAAGGCTCAATTCCTCTTCCCATTGTCCATAGGATTAGAGTTAGTGTTAGGGTTTACACTGGCCCACGGGCCGCGATTCTGAGACCCCTGATTTAAACTGACCTTCAGCAGACCTTTTCGCGCTCCTCTCTCTCTGTAATGCAAATAACAAACCTGAAGACCAGAGGCACTGGGTGCACTTTCCCAGCATGCAGCGTTGCTTTGCAACGTGAGCACCATAGCAACAGGAGATACAGAGTATCAGGGCTTTAATTGATTTTTGTTTTGCAAGATAAAGTTATTGGGTGCAATTGTTTCTGTTTGGCGGAGCATTTGCACTCGCTTCCATATACTGTTAATTAATTTGCAGTTGGTGGGTGATTTATCAACCTATTAGACTTGGGCTAAAGCCATTGCTACACACACACACACACACACACACACGTAGTTTGTCCTCCCAGGTATCTTGAGTAGACACACACGTGGCACTGCTTTGGTGGCTTGTGCTGTGATGACTGTGAGCGAGCCAGGTCCTGTCAGACTGCAGATGGATAGGCCCATGGGATGAACACACACACACACACAGAGCAGACCTAAACTCGACTAGCCAACTCGGGAGCTGTACTGAGCCTAAGCAGTTGGGGGGATAGAAATGCTAATACCACAAGATTAAAATCAGTCATAAGCACCTTTGTTCTGATTGGTAAGACTTGATAGCTTAGATTAATTAGAAGCCATAAGTAGTCTTTAAATGATTCATGAATAAGAATTCAGGATGCAATCTGCAGAACTAAAAGGAGCCTGAAAACTCTGCCGTGTTGGGGAATGCAAGGGAGAAAAATCAATATGGCATAAACAGAGAACAAAATATTAAGGCCTCCTGATCACGCTTTTTGCTCTCACCTCTTTATGCCGAGGTGTGACGAGGAGAAAAGAGGAGAAAACATATTTCAGCTCAGAGGCATCAGTTTGTTGAAACTGGAGTCTCAATAACGGGAACGCAGTCTTGCCATTGTGTCGCTATAGCAGTGTTTATAAATAAACATCCGCCGTGACATATGTGGTGTTGCTCACTGCACTGTTGAATCCCATGTTGATGCTTGTTGGAAGCAGTAAGAGGAAAATCTTTTGTCGTGCTGTGATTTTTTTTTTTTTTTTTTTTAAACAAGTTGCAGTCAAAAAATTACACAGCGAACAATAAAAACCCCTCCGACTGCGATGAGTGTCACAGGCTGTGCACGTCTCACAGCGTGATGCGGTGGATTCGCATCACGCTCGTGCGGCAACATTTGTATTTGCTGGAAAATGAACTATGAAAACTTTGCAATTGCACTTTTTTTCCCTTTTTTTTTGCAAATCAAGAAATTTGAGGCAAATGCTGAGAAATGGCAGAGAGTGTCTGTTATTGATTTTAGTCTAAAAGGCTTCAAGTGCTGCCTCTTCATTCCTCCTCTACTGCGCGGCTCCTTTATCTTGCAGCGTTTAACATCTGAGTCTTTAGCCGCCACAAAGCACTTTGCGTGACTGAGTCTTTCACGGCACAAACAAAACTCCACTCAATTGTGGGTGGATGTGAACCACTTGGATTCTGTTGCAGTCTCCCGCTCAGTCCTGGCACGGCCACAGTTCCTTATTTTATAACATGGAAATAATTTACTGGCTACCAGCACGTTTTCTGTCCCACTGTCATGTTTGGGACACCGAATGCAATGCTACTTATTGATGGAGAAATAAAATGCACAAACCAGTTTACCTAGCAGCCTCTAGTGGATAGAGCCCCCGGTGCACATGTGAGTTTTGCATCCATTATTAATTTAATATATAATTATTGTAAATCTGCAAGCACAGCATTACAGAGTAAGATTTTTTTTTAAATGTGAAAACTAAAGTGATTTCAGCCTGATACTTCAAAGAGAAATCCAGAATTTGGAGGCAGTGGTTTAGCCACATGGAAATTTCAGGCTGTGATCATGACGTTCTCATTAACTCGGTGAGACGGCTCTCCTTCATTGAGCTGCCGGACATTTATATCTTATCCAGCCAGGACCCCCCTCTGAGCTACCTTTAAAGAGAAAATCCAGCCAATCCTGCTCACACAAGCACATAAAGCACCATAAATCCTTAAGCAAAGAGACATCTAAGCCGCAAGTGTTTTTTATTCATTTTTGTGCAAAGTCCTCACGGTAGTTTAATCAACGTTAATTAATTTTATGCAAGTATTTCTACTTAATGAGCTATAAAATCACTACCTTTATTCTTGCCCTAAAGGAATCCATATTTCCACTAAAGACTTTTCATTGACCAACTGCTGTAATGGCCTTTTCTTAAAAGTGTTGTATTGTCGGTGAAGCCTGCCTTGAGGCCAAATGTAGAAGTCCTGGTTGGATAACATGTCCTGTTTCCTATGCAGCTCAAGTGAGGAGAGCCTCACTTACGGCTTCTGATGCTTTACACAGAGCCAGGTTAAGCCTCCAGGCACGCACGCACGCACGCACGCACGCACGCACGCACACACACACACACACACTCTTCAGGACTGATATGCAGATGAAATTGTAGGGGAACTTTAATAGGTAAACACACCACAGTAAATAAACTCCATTAAAAAACTGACATGTTCAATTTAGCCCAGCGTTTTTTTTTTTTGGTTTGTTTTTTTTTTTTTTTTTCCCTTATCGGCTCGGCTGTGTTTTTTTTTTTTTTACAGGGAGAGAGAGGGATGCGATGTGAGAGTCAGTGGGGGTAATTATATACTCCATACACTCGTAATCTGGGGGTCAGCGCAAGTTCCTCCCCTTTGTTTTGCAATCAATAGTCTTGGAGGAGGTGGGGAAGGGATGGGGAGAAGAGACGGCCAGGAGGAAGGGAAACTTAGTGGGTCCTTATATTCGGCATGAATGATTTAACAGCGCAAGTGTGGGAAAGGTGGGAGAGCGGAAAAACACTGTAGTACACAAACGCTTAAGGAATCAGGTGCAATGGGGAAATATCTGGTGGCGTTAACAGGGCCCTGCAGGAGAAACTACCACTGCATCCTGCTGCTAGGTATGTGAAAGGAAGACAAGGCAGGGGAGGAGGAGGAAGGGGCGCAATAAAAGAGCTGAAGAGGACCAGGCAGAGAGAGAGAGAGAATCACTTTTACTTAATCCAGTGTTGTGTGGTGAAACAAATAGCAGCGACTTTACTGTTGCCATCTAGCAAGAAAACTGAGTGGGTTTAATTTGACAGCAGAACAACGTCAGGTACAGAAATAAAAGATCTTCACTATTCCTCCTCCGACTGGCTGGACAGACCATGCTTTATTTATTTTTTAACAATCTCAAGTGCTGCAATTCTCTCCACATATGCGGGTGCACCCTCAGCAGCTACCAGCCATATAAGATCCTCCTTATATTTTTTTTTTTCAAAATCATTTGGTCTATAGAATGTCACAGAATACTGGAAAAAAATACCCCAAAACTAACAAGCAAATATATTCAAGAAATAACAATGCTTGAGAGAAGAACAGAGCGAGTTCAGAAAAAAGTGAATCTGAAAAGACGAGTTCTGAGGAAACTATGTAATTTCCATTCAGGCTGAAAGCAAAGTTAGTTTGAGGCTGAATCTTTAAGCTTTATTTGACTAAAGCTTGTGATTGTTTGTCTGCGTCAGTTTACTCTAAGGCAACGCAAACAAATTTGTTTTCACAGATTTAGCTACTTAACTGCATCCATGCATGTAGTGTATGGTTAATTTAGCCTGGTCAGCCAATTGTGAGTGAGAGATTAAATAAAGTAAAAAACTTAGGAATCTATCTTGGTCTGTGTTCGCTTCCTCTGCCTCAGAAACAGACAGAGATAAGGAGCGGGACGCCATTGCAGTAATGTCAGTCCTCAGCCAAATGGGTAAACCTGGATGGCAGGCTTTTCGCCGGCGATAAGGATGTGACTGCGCCAGATCTGTGAGAGACAAGAGTCAGCTATCTAAAAGCCGCGGAGAATCGGGGGCCCCTGCTCGCATTGCCCACAGCTTCACAACACCGAGCGTGGGGAACCGATGCTACACTTTTCAAAGATCTGAATGGGATCACAGCGGCGACAGCTCAAGGTGTCTTTATTCCGACGTTGGCTCTGTGTAAACCAGACTGAGCAGGGTGTGGTGCTACTTGTTTTGCTTCATCTCATCAGTGCTTTGAGGTGTGAGGCGCCACTGTGTTGGGGTGGGGGGTGGGGGGCTGTGAATATTCAGCTAGATTCTGCGAGGGAAATTACAGCTCTGTGGCAGCAGGTGCATCTACAGTCAGCACCCTCCCTCCCCTTCCCCTCCCCAGGCATTAACAGCCGCGCACACATGGCCACATATGCTCCAATACACACCTGTGCATACAGTGCATATGCACACATCAAAACGACGCTTGCACACCTGCCCTTTTTCCCCTCCGTCTTTCACACGCACAAATCCTCCACCTACAATCCCTCTACCAGCATCTGTGGAATGGAAAAAAAAAAATTAAACAAGCAGCACAATCACTCAGCGACATAGATCCGAACATGATCTCACCACAATGCAGCCAGCGAGCGAGCGGACAGGCAGGGAGCTGCTCCAGAAGAGGTAATTCTGTTTGTGTTTGTTCGACAGAGAAGAGGGAGGGGAGAATAGGAGTTAGTGTGGGTGAAGTGTAAATCTAACATAGGGGCCCCTGTGGCAGAGCCCACAGGATCAAATCCAATTCTGGCAAGATACACATTAAGCCCGTCAATCACGTCGGTGTCCTTGGGATGCGGCAGAATGGTGATGAGAACGGAGGGGGAAATCTCTGTTCCACGAGTGCCGGGATAAAGAAACTAAGACTGTGCAGACACACAAAAAGTTGCAGCAGGTCTCCCTATTTGAACCCCCGTCCCCTTTACTTTAAACACATATCGGCTTGACCTGCCATCAATGTTAATATGTTGAGATACTGAAAATGGCTAAAAAGGTGGTTTACTTCTCCAGTGCAGCAGGATGCAAATGTGATGTTACATTTACAGACACCCGTTCTTTAAACAGTAAACATATTAGAACTCTTCCCAAATGCACATCCTGAATCTTTCCTGTAGAAAAACTTGAGTTCATTCAGGCTGCAGTGATAGTGACAGTTAGCCAATTTACTTCTATTCTGGACTTTTTACTAATTATCCTGACTACACAGGTAATTATCTTTCACATCAAAGGGCTGTGCTGCAAGTCCCGCTGACACCCCCCCAACCTTCTCCATCACAAACCACCCCCTGACACACACGGGATTCTGGAGCCCACCGAATCTAGATGATCGCCTGGCCACGTGGTCGAACGGCAATCAGCAGGTATGTTACACGCACATTTAACTGTTGCTATTAGATGGCAGGTGTTCCATTGAAGCAGCGGTGAAAGCCTGCGTAGTTTGTTACAGATTAGCAGTAAATAAATGACATCCTGAGGGACCACTGATGAATCCCCCACCCTTTGGTTTCACCCATGCAGATCTTTCATCTCATCCATCAGTGCTTTTTGATCATGTTTCACCCTGATCAATGAATAATGCAGCTCTGGTGAGTTTGATCGCCGCCTAAAAGCCACGATGTAATGGCAGAGAGGATTACCCCGTTACTGAAGGATTTATAGCTCACACACACACACACACACACACACACACACACACGTGTACACACGCTTTAATTAACTTCATCTACTCTGTTCACCGATGCCTCTGGGCTCCTTGTTTCCAAAACAGACAATAATCAGGTCATCTGGCGCCGGGTGTGAATCCTTCATTAACAATCTAACGATAATCAGAAACATGTGACTGTGGGAGAGAAATTAACATGAGGCACATTTAAATTCCTTTGAAGTTGTTTGTTTTTCTCACCTTGGAAACACTATTTCTACTTCTCCTCTGTGGTAAGAAGTAAACGTGCCCCATAAATATTTATCTACCTAGGGCCTGTGCTATTCTGGCCTAGTGTTTTGAACATGGCCACTGGAGATCGGGCCTATCAGGGACCCGCCGAGAGAGAGAGAGAGAGCGCGAGAGAGAGAGAAAGGAGTAGTGGTGGATAATGTTTGTGCATGTTCCAAAATGGAAAGTGGATGGTTGCGTGATGTTTAATGCAGGAGCAGCGGGGCAGGGTTCAGAGTGTGTTTCCCTTTCGAGTCACCTCACACACCTCCAAACTTTCTGCAACAAATAAGACAAGTCTCTGCTGCATTTTTAAGAGTTTTTGTGCTTGTAGGGAACCATTTTATTTTATTTATTTAGTTTTAAACTCAAGGTGAAAACTTGTTTAATCCCTCTGGCCCAACAGCTTCACTGATCTGTCAGAACAAACTCAAGTCTTGTTTGTAGGAATTGAAGTTTAGGTTGGATGCAGAGGAAATAGTTGTAAAATACAAAAAACAAAATTAACCACAGAGTCACATCAAAGGTTGTTTTTATGTTTATTTCATGTATTTTTTTTAATAGAGTCTGCTACCAGAAAACCAACCAACAACAATGGTTTGGGTGCAAAATTAAAAAAACTGTTTCAGTTAAATTAATTTAACAAGAGAGAAAAGTAAAAAATAAAGGGAAAATACTCTAAGAAATTACCCTTTTTTTACGACTTTATTTCGATCTTATCACGGTCATCTTGAAGGTGGAGGGAAAGTTATCAGAAATGAGTTACTTTAAGATGTCCTTAAGTCAGATGCATCACCATTTTGGGGTTTTTTTTGTGGCCCAAACCACATTTTCTGCAACACACATACTAATCTATGCCCTTTTCATTGATTTCGAGGCAAAATTTAGTTTTTTTTTTTTTGAAAAAAAGCACATATGACTTTTGTGTCGATTTTTCACATGTAATTTTTTTGTCCCAACCCACATTTTCTGCAAAAGACATACTAATCTATGCCCTTTTCATTGATTTCCAGGCCAAAATATATATTTAAAAAAAAAAATGACATACTAACCGATGACTTTTTTGTCGATTTTCACATGAAGATTTTTGAGGTTTTTTTTGGCCCAAACCACATTTTCTGCAACACACGTACTGATCTATGCCCTTTTCATTGATTTTCAGGCCAAAAAAAAAATTTCATTTTTTGAAAAAAACGACATACTATGACTTTTTGGTCGATTTTTCACATGTAATTTTTTGGCCCCAAAACACATTTACTGCAACAGACATGTGAATCTATGCCCTTTTCATTGATTTTCAGGCCAAAAAATATATATTATTTTTTCGAAAAAAACGACATACTAACCTATGACTTTTTGGTCGATTTTTCACATGTAATTTTTTGGCCCCAAAACACATTTACTGCAACAGACATGCGAATCTATGCCCTTTTCATTGATTTTCAGGCCAAAAAAAATATATTATTTTTTCGAAAAAAAACACATACTAACCTATGACTTTTTGGTCGATTTTTCACATGTAATTTTTTGGCC